>JAPZDV010000020.1:6068273-6082764 GCA_029814665.1 Acanthurus lineatus
AGTCTTGGTTATGGCTGATTAGTTTCCTGCCTTTAATTCTATACATTTGCTTAAAGGGGAACTATTTAAAAGACAGAGATACTACTGATCCACTTTCTACAGTACGATCAGTGTTGCTTTCATGAACACAGTGTGTTGTTGTTGTTTTTTTTTTAAGTGGATATGAGGATTGATAGGAGCGGGTGTTCCTGACATAGCTCAGTGATTTTATGTGAGGAGAGATCTTGAGAATGGATCTGCGCAAACTACTGCAGCCATTATGTTTCCATGATGATATTATTCATATTCCTGTCACCTTTATGATTAGATTAGCAATTGCATTGCATAAACTTGCAAAGTTCTGTGTAAGAATAATCTGGCTCACAGAAGTACATAGAGGTTCATTTAATAGTTTCACATTAAATATATAACAGTACACCAGTTTAAAGATGGTAGGTGATAGACAGTAATAAAAAATGTATTTTTTTTTATCTAAACTGAGTGGCCTGATGGCAAATAAAGAAACATCTATTTTAATTCTAATACCTGGTGTATTTTCTGATATGTGCCAAATATATATATATTGAAACTGTCATATGTAGACATAACACTGATAATGAGTTCTATCCTGATTGACATTGTGTAACAATGATTTATGTTAATTTAAAAGGTTTGTTGTATGCATTCTGCTTATAAAAAAAGCAAAGGAAAAGAAATAAATTGTGTAGGCAGTAGCACAAGAGTAATTTCTCTCACTGAAAAGGCTTGTTGGCTCCGAATTGGACTGACAGTGTCATGGTTCACTATGGCATTGCATGACAAACATGAACTGGAGCGCTTGAGGTTGAAGTGCCAATGCAGCTGCCAACTTCACTGATGTGAGGTCAATTTACTTCATTTGCATCCACACAAAATTGGGGTCGAAATGATTCTCAGAGCATTTGAAGCGATATTAGCTCACTAATTAGATATTTTTCCATGGAAAATTTATATGAGATTGAGGATGGCTTCTTAAGCATTTTGCTTTACTAGCATCATAAAACCCAAGACCCAAATGTTCATTTGCAGTCATTATGTTAATGGCAATTAGTATTGACTTTTGCTGCTCACTGGTGAGTGGGCCAAATGTTTGGAAATTATAGCAGCCAGCACTGAGAGCAGTTTTTCTGCTGACGTAATCAGTATTCTGACCACACAGAGGGCTCTGATAAAGACACAACTGACACCTGTATGTGTATGTGTGTGTGCAGATGCCCTGATGTACACTGTAAAGTGCATTGCGTACTTGGCAGACGAGAGTGTGTGGGTTTTATGAAGGGTGCATTACTGGACAGAGAGCAGAGAGAGAAAGCTCTCATCGTCTGTTACCAAAAATTATTCACTGCATATTGGTGTGCGGGGGTGGATGGATGCAAAGGTGTTGAAATGATATGTTACCTCTATGATTTTTTTTCCTTGCATTTTAGAGGGGCAGATTTTAAGTGTGTAGTCAGCATTAAATAATGCTCATACTATTACCAGTTGATTTCATCAATCATGGTAAAATATTTATACAGTTAACTTTAGTAGCATCATTGACAAAAGGTTACTGGATGTTTTTGTTAAGACAAAATAAGCAGTTTTAAGACATTAATTTGGCTCTGGGGTGAATATTTGTCATGCTTTTGACATTTTATTGGAAAACACAAAAGGTCAAATAATCCTTGATGAAAATGATTATTAGTTGCAGCTTAACACACACTATGTGTATCAGCTGGAGTACTTCTATTTTTGTTATATGTTTTTTGTCCAACTCCCTTTCTATACTGCTTCAAATCCATATTTTCAGATGTTCTTTTTAATATTTTCATTTTTTCATCTTTCATTTATCTCCTCCAAAATATCTTTCTTCCCTCCCTCTCTTTCTACCCTTCCTGGTGTCATCCTTCCTCCCCTCCTGTGTTTCTGTCATTCTTTCAGTCTTGTCATTCTCACCTCTCTTTTCTTTCCATCTCTCACACTAATCCTCTGACGACGTTATGGGTCTGCTCTCTGGGATTGAAGGGAAAAAAGGTTTAATACCTTACCTGAGTGTCTGTGTGTTTGTGTGTCTATGTGTGCATCTACATGAGCAGCTTTGTGTATGCTTGCCTGCACACCCCTATGCTTGTGTGAAATAGGGAGATATTGGTCTGAATATTTAAGAGGATTCAATGGTGCGGTGTTGAATTTTCATTTCTCTCACTGCAGAAAGAGGACACGGCCGCAAGACGAAGACAGGGAAAGTTTGCCTTTTTGTTCAGAGCTGTATACCTCTCTCCTCAAACACACAGTAACAAGCATACACCCTGTTGGAGAAAGAGTGTGAATGATGTATGGAGCCCTCGTCTGTGATAAGCCTCATCCACCACTCCTTCCTATTACTCATCTTTTCCACCATTCAGGGGTTCTGCGCTCTTGTTAGCAGGTCGATGAGGGCAGGAGTAGGGGCAGGAGGAGGAGGGCTGACTGCAGGCTCTCAGATAATACTACTCATTGTGTTAACTCTCCTCCTCCTCTCCTCCACTTCTTTTCTGTCTTTTCCTTGCTCTCTACATCCATTCCTTCCTCCCTTCATCTCCCGGGCAGTAGAAATTACTTGTCCCCTTGCAAGGGCGCATCATCAATCCCATGATTCATTGCGCGTTGCCACCATAATGGCAGTTGCTTTGATTGAATCGAGGGGGCGCGTGCGCTTGTGTCTCTGCTTGGACACAGTTGTGTGTGCGTGAGAGATGACTTCTGAATGAAAGGTTTATTTTTTCAACCTTTTAAGAGCACCATGTTTGTCTGCCCTGCACCCCGCATGTGCTCCCTCTCTCCACCGCTCGCCATATCACCCACACTCTTCAGGGTTGCAGTAGTGTTTGCTTGACCCTCCCTTCCTTGTTTTCTTTTCTTTTTTGCAGTTTATCAGTCCATTTAGTACTAAATGCTAATGCTGCAATAAATGTGTTTTTGTGTTAGGGGGACTGCTCATAATGGGTAATATAACCATAGAAATGGAGAGACTTTTGCTCCCTGTTAATTCACTGCTTGCTACTGCACATCTTTCTCCGTGTTTAGCTCCTGATGTTCATTTTTTCTTTATCCCCTTTTTTATGACCACCTCCTTAAATATAATTTCTTTATTAATCTAATTTCAGTAATGTTATTGGCTTGACCGTTCTCTCTGCTTCTTCTTTGTTTTTCTCTTGATGTTCTTCTCTTTGAAAGCCTGGTATCAGCCCAGACACGAAACATTGATTGGGGTTACGGTGTCAGATTGGTGTCATTGGGTGCAATGAAATTTTAGAGAAGCTGCATTCTTTCTTGTCATGTCATGTTTTTAATCAGTGACTGTCTATGCTGTGTATTTCGTGTGTTATGCTCGTGCTATTTACTGTCAGTAAGAAATGCAGCCTGTTCTTGTCTAATTTCAAAAAACATGTCCTTCCTTGAAAGGTGACTTTTGAACTTTACGACTGCAGTACTTGCCTTTATGAAATTGTGACTGAACGGTAATCACAACATTACTGCAAAAGATATTTGTTTGAACTTTCTTGGTTGCTATACTAGTTGCCTGTTATCTGCTGCATTTGTTTATTTATTTACCAATTTTAGCAACCAAATACATTGTTTGTATCTAACACCGTACCACTACAATCATCATATCTGAGATCAAATTTTTCATTTGCAGCAAAGAAAGAGTTGTAAGTAAATTTATCCTCTTGTTTGTAGTTAAGCTTTACAGTCAGTCAGTGCCTATTCGTAGCAGCCTTGTGTTTAAGGCCATATTTAGCACAAATTACTCCAAATTACACCATTTTAAATAGAGTGATATTAACTAAAAATACTGTTTAGTTGTTGCAGAAATGATCCCTTTAAATATATATATATACATCTACAGAAATTTCAACATTATCTTCAATAGGTATTGAATTGAATTTATTCACAATATGATAAAAATATATGTAAGTGAAAGGGGAAAAAATTTGGACAGAGTCAATTATACATCAGTGACAAGTTAATTTTATATACCAAAGTAAATAGAAGAAAGATGAACTAATGTTGTGGGATGAATTTATTATCACTTTGCACCTTTATGTAATTTTATCATGGTTTCTCAATTCACAACTAAATTTAAATCTAAATCTAAAATCCATTTTGTCTTTTGATAAAACTCATTATCCCTTTTTACCTGTGTAGTGTAAACTGATTTACAAAGAGGACGGTTGAATAGAAAGCAATTTTAAGTGATTGACTATCAGTTAACGGTAAATGTGATTTCACAAAAAGATACCCTTACGTGTTATTATTTGCTTTATAACTAGTTTCTCACTTTGAGAGCTGAAACTAATAATCTGGATTGGATATGAGTGATGCAGTCATTACTGTCAGCTGAGCAACTGATTGGACCAATAAGTCTTTAACCTGGGCTCATCTCGCACAGTGATGTCATCCTCTCGTCACCGTATTGATTGCTGTGGCTGTGGTTCTGCCTGGCCAATCAATCCTAATAAAACCACCAGGTAAATGTCTGGGAGTATTATTAGTGTGTGTGTGTGTGTGTGTGTGTTTATGTCTAAAAGAAACAAAGATAAGAATGGTAAAAACAGGAGAATTAGATTGTCACAGATAACTTTGTCTCATGCAGGCGTGCCCATTGCTTCACAACACACATACTCTTAGGTAAAAACACTCAATAATAGTGTGGCTTTGCCAGGGTGTTTAGACCAGTCGATAGGTAATCAGCTTGGCCGGTATGTAACAGTCGTAATTCCCTTCTACTCACAACTTGGCCTTCTGTGGGAATTAGAGAGGTGCTGTCAGATATCACGGCAAATTGGAATCCTCACACACACACACACACACGTACATACATAACTAACACAAACTGGCAGATGTAAAGCACTGGTGCAGGGGTGAATGAGTCGCATAGGACTTGTTGGAAATTAAATTTTTTCTTGAATGAGTGTACAACAGGTGACAAACGCAAGTGTTCAACAAAGGAATTGGGTATTTTTTACATTTAAGTTTTACAAAATACCATCTTTATGTTGTGTTGGATCCATTTAATCAGCACATAAAAGACACTTTTTGCAGTTTTTTTATCATTTATTTTTTGATTTTATCTGCAGGCTTAAAGTGTCTCTCTTGAAAAAAAGTTGAAAGGAAATACAGAATAACAGAACATCTAACATCCTGTTACAGAATGAATTAAGAAGGCATGTAAAGTAATGATAAAGGCATGCAAAATTGATACCAGAAGAACCGGAAGATAAAAACTATTAGTGTACAAGTAAGATTAGAAGTGCCCTGTGTCCCACAGATGTTTATCTCTATTGTGTCTAGCCAGTCCAACCACTCACCACACCTCCCTTTCCCTTTCCTCTCTCTCATCTCATGCTCACCTTCTCCTCCGCCTTTCTTTATCTACCTCCCCTTCCTTCAAATAGGCTGCTCTAGTGACACATAGTACAAGTTAAAACACACGGCCTGTCTCTGTGATGAATGAATCAGTGGAGAAGAGAAAGGGGGAGTGGATGGAAAGCTAGAGTAAGAAAAGGTCACAGTGTTCTCTGAATCAAAACCTCCAGTGTTTGACCATGGAGACTACTGCTGTTGATCTTTGAGGTGTGTCTCATCACTGACATCATATGGTTGGCTGGTTGGCTGAACATGGTTGGGATTAAGCGTTTGTAGGGCTGTATGAGGAGGGCACACTTTCACTTAACATGAGCTAATGTAGTCACAGGCAATTATAAGGCCATTTCCTGTATACTCTATGTAAGAGTCCCCACAGGCTTGACAGTTTTGTGTTTAAGTGATATGTCTCAGCTGCATTTGGATGGAGTCCCATGAAACTGGGTAGAGACATCTGTGTACCCCTGGATGAACTGTAACTGTAAAAAAATCAGCATGTCATCTGTCTTAAGTTAGCATTTACCTCAAAGCACAACTGTGCTCAAGTACAGTACAGTCTCAAAGAACTGCTGTATTCTCTTGTCCAGTTAATCAATTAATTAATTTTTTAATATTAAAAAATTTATAGATTGCTAAAAATGCCAATCACAATTTATTATGCTACAAGACATTTTATCTTTATTATTATTATTAATAATTATTATTGAATAATTATTAATAAAATAAAGCCTTTCTATTTCCAATGAGGTGAAACACAGGAAAAAGTAGAAAATCATTCATTTGTGAGCCTTAAATTAGCAGAAAAACAACATATTACCTGATAAATTGCTAAAGCAGTTACCATAAGTTGATTGTTTTAGTTCTACCGACAAACATGAATTTCTGTAATCGGCCACTACAAAAACAAAACATAATCACTCATTTTTAATACTTAATCCATGTGTTTGGTTGTTTCTCTCTAAATTCATCTTCATGGTCTTTCCTCTTAGTGCTCATGCTTAGATAGACCCAGAACAATCTATTCTGATGAGATAGGTCTGGCAACATCTGCATAATCACACTCACATAACTTGCATGGTACAAGGTACATTCATGGACACAGAGATGGCTTCTAATTACCACTGTTTTTCTCTTGGCTCCCACAATCCCTTTATTTATGGGATGTGGTTGCACTATTGTGGAAACTTGCTGAGTGGCTGTCTAATTGTGGTCAAGTGTGTCTTTTACTTCCCCCACTCCATGGTTTTTTTCTTCTTTACTTTGGAAGGGGTCCTACCTTCTGGCCATGCTTTTCTTCTCTTAGTTTTTTCCCTTAGAATTCTTCATTAGTTTGTGTTTTATATACTATGCCTTCAGGTTTTACCCTTAAGAGCAGCTTGCAGGTTTAAGACCCCAGTGAGACAATGTAGACAAGAACTACTACACTACTGTAACATCTTGAGTCATTTTAGTAAAGGGAGTTGAATGTCTAACTTGAAAAACACAAGTTGGACATGATGTCACAAAAGTGAACCAAGCTACTTAAACTACAGATGCTAGTTTTGACACTGAAGAGATTGAAGATGTATATTGTATATGACAGAGCACAACTTTATTATTGTAGACTGCCGGCCACCCAAGAAAACAGGAACAGAAAAGGAGTAGAAGAAATTACACCCATCTGAGAGATACTAAGGTATGGTGATAGGGTGTCGTCTTGGCCTTCAGCACATTAAAGTCTAACTCAGGTAACTGAACTATGGGGTGTAAAGCAGATGTGAAGGAAAATTAAAATACTAAGGTTTACTTTTTGAGTCATTTTGTCTTAAAAAACATAAAAAATAGTGCACCATTTATTGGATATTTATTTTTTAAAGGATGACTTACAAGTATATTTTTTTAGTAAGCATTAAGAAAATTGCAAGTTGTTCTTTACCTATATATTTCTTATTCTAACTTAAACAAGTCCAATCTATTTCTCTTTTCCTCTTGCCTTCCCCTCTTCATGTTGTGTTTCTTTTCCCTACCACCTCACTCAATTATGCTTGTCTGTTATCTGCTGCTCATTAGATAAAGCAGAGATGGATTCCACAGCCCAGCTACAGTAAATCAAAAGACAGAAGGAGGACAGGAGGAGGATGGTAAAAGAGAAAATGGTAAAAATCGGGGGGATTGGGGAAGGATGGGGAAAATAAAATAATAAGACAATATTAGAGAGAAAAACAAGCATGAAAGACACAACATGAGACGCAGGGGGGAGTGTAAGAGAGATACAGTGAGAGGAAGAAGAAGCGGGCATTGTGGAAAGCTAAACTGTCTGCTTTAGCTGGGAGTAGATAATCACTTCTTCATAGTTCCTTGGGGATGGATAAATGCAACGAGTGTGGGAACTGATAAAAAAGGGAAAGTGTGTAAATGAGAGCTAGTATTTATAAGGCTTTGGATGGAGTTTGCAGACCTAATCGGCAAATACAGCTGCAGTGACCTGAGCTGAACCAATCTTAGGCTGTATATGAACACTTTGCTACAAGACACAAAGAGAGTCACAGACTCTCTCTGCTTAAAATCAAGTTTAGTGGCTAATATCTACAACTATTTTTTCAATGGTTAATCTCGAGAACACTTGTTTCTGTAAAAAAAGAAGTAATAAAAATAGGAAAAAAATAGACAAAAGATGACTGAATATGCAAAGTTTTCAATGTGAACCATCACAGTACAACTTTTTTCCAATGTCCTAAACCAATATCTTTTATTTATTTGAAGTGAAATGGCAGAGCCAGTGGCAGGACAGGTGGGGTAGCCTCTAACTGTAGTCTGTCTGACTTTGCATTCACACAGTGCTCAGAGACAGCCTCCACTAATCCTACAGTGAGAGACAGATCTTACTTAGTAGACTAGCAAGCTGATAAGGAAGTACACAGCAGCCTTATAAATAACCTGCTCAAGAGAATAGTCCCCACTATACTTGACACGACAGATAAATGGCAAGAGAGTTATATGTGTGTGTGTATCTGAGTCAGTGTTTGTGTGTTTGACGGTTTCTGGAGGTTAATATACGCCTGGTGTAACGAGAGGGAAATTGCTTTATGCCGCTAAGCCCTCGGGCTAGAACATCACAGTTATGATGAACAAGAGTTTTACAAAGCCTTCACTTACAGACTGACACAAACACACACATGCACACACACATGCACATCCACAAAAGTGCACACGTTTTCTTATTATGTGTGCACACACATGCACATGATGCACATGCACATTAAATAGAGCCTTACCCTCTATCATTATGTGTTCAGACATATGCCTGCCTTTGAGATGTGTGTGCGTGTGCACGCGTGTGTGCGTGTGTTTGCGTGTGTGTGTTAGTGTGTGTGTGTGTCTTTGTATGAGTGGAGCTGTCACAGAGCAGATTGTCCCATCTCTCATCATGGCATGGTCGTAGGGTCAGGGGGGAGGGAGGGTGGGTGTGGGCGGCTTGATGTCTTTGCTGATATAAAACCCTGTCAACTGGAGACAGAACCTGTCACTGTGCGCGTGTGTGTGAGAGAGTAAGTGTGTGTGTGTGTGTGTGTGTGTGTGTGTGTTTTGTGTGTGTTTTGTGTGTGAGACAGAAAGACTCTGATAAGTGCCTGCGTCTGTCAGGCAGTCAGGACTGTGAGGACCTGATTGAAAGCAGTCGAAAAGGTCAAAGTCAGAAGTCAGATCAAAGAGCTGAGAAGTATCTGTTTAGTGATTGAGGTTTTGCTGTAAAGATGTGCCTGAAAATACACACAAAAATACACGCACACACACACACACAAACAAATGCAGGTGTAGGCACAACCTCAAACACATTTCAGCGATCAATAGAATCAGGGACAATGCTTTAATTCAGTGTAACAATAATGAATGTTCCAATTAGACTGGACTCAGCAATACATCCTCACAGTACAGCTTTTACAACTAGGTCTGCCTGTGTGTGTGGGCCAGTACTTGTATGTGTGCGTGTTTATGCGTGTGTGTGTGTGTAAGATATATTTCTACTGTACCATCTATCTCTGTCTCTCCTGCACGCCAACATTCACAGTAAGATTGCAGCTTATTACCTGTCTTTGCAGTGCTGTCCCGAGGGGCGGCCACGGGATATTGCTGTTCAGGGAGCTGCTGTGTGTAGGTCAGAGCAGCGTTGGCCCTACTTATGCTACGTTTACCACAGGAGTGCCATCTACAGCTGCATGATGATGGCTGAAATTGTCTTTCTGTTGTGCTTTGTGCTTTTATTATACATTTACACCAGAGCAGGTCTCCTAAATTAAATTCAAGACAAATATGTTGATATATTAACTTGTAAGCATATTTGAACTATTAATCTTGTGTTCAATTGAACATATGTAGATCAGAAGTGTGAGAAAAATCTGTAAAACCACTGCAACTGAAGTGTTATTCTTGCATTTGTGCTGAGTTAAGATGCCTTAAGGAAGACCTTTTTTTCAGCTCTACTACACTATGTGTGTGTCTCAAAGACCATATTTACAAATATTATTAACAGAAAATCTGTAACTGAATATGTTATAAAAAAAAGTTTTTGCGCATCCACATGTCACCCATTTTTTTTGTTTTTAGGCTTGAACAAATTAAAAGATTAGATAGTTGATTTATTGAAAAAAGTAGCAACAAGTTCTAATAAGCTGTTCTAATAAGCTGTCAGCTGTATGTAACTTTTTAAACACAAATTCATTGGTTCTTGCCTTTGAAATGCAAAGATTTGCTGCTTTATTTGACTTTTATAACAGGAAATATATTGAAAATTTGGTTGGTTTTTAGCAGATTCAAAAACAAGAAAAAGTAATCCATAGTTGCTCTTCATCTCAGTTCTACAGACGTTGTGATAGGATCTCTCTATGTAAGTGAGGAGTAAGGTAGGTTAGAAAGATAAAGTCCATGCAAACATGATGCCCCCAGGTTTGCTGAGGCTCTACTTGTTTTTTTGTGTTATGACTTTCTGTTGAGCTTGTAGCTCACAGATTGCATTTACATCTGGTTAAGTTTTGTTCACAGTGTGAGCCAGACCACCCACACATGTGGTCCAATAGCAACCTGATTACATTGCATTCTGCATAATTTACACTTTGTATTAACATGCCCTTTTCCTTTTCCTTTTTCGAGGTAAGAAATTCAGTATTTGCAGAATCAGATTGCATGTTAATACCAGGAGTTAATGGTGTCTAAATGTGCACTAACAGTAAATGAGTTGCTAACTGGGCAGTCACTGTTAAGGTTACAGTTTCTCTTCCTGTTTCAATAATTGTGCTGGACAAATGTAGGCAAATGTACCTTCCAACCTATTGTAGAAACAAGCTTTGTCTCTCTTTGACATATGCTCTTGCAGCCATGCGTGTGAGTGAATATTGGGCTGACATTTTGTGAATCTTGGTAAGGAAAAGAAATCATTTTTGGAGGTGCTGAATTTGTCTGCTTTTTGCAAAATGAAAATGTTGTCCCTGTCACCATAGCTATGTCTTAAGAACCCACACAGCATAAGAGTGATTGCGACATTCCTGTTGTAATGCAACTGTCTGCTGAAAAGATCCCAGGAGAGATGAAGGTTTGCTAAAAGTTTCTACAGTGCAGAAGCGTTGTGACACCACATTCAGTCTTCTTTTCCAGGAAAAAAAGAGATGCATGACTTGGCCATTTGCGTCTATTTTTCACCTTATCATTAAACAGGGCGTTTCAGAATATTTTTGTTTTTGCTTTCATCAATGAGGAAAGACAGCACACGGTCAAAGGCAACGTCTGGATTTGTTGTTTTTTTTTAAAATTTATATTAGAAAATTTTTTTAGTATTTGTTAAAATATAGGCATCCTTATTGGAATAATTCCAGTCAGTACATATGAAAATACAGCAGTTGAAAAAGTGAAACTACACTGCCCATGAGAATCTACAACTATAAGTTGTAATGTAAATCATGTAAGATTTAAATGACAGCAAAGATCATACACTCTCAACATTTTATTTTAAAAGATTATTCTCTTGTCAACTCTGCTTTACTGAAACAGCAGGAGGGAGCCAGGAGGGGCAGAGAGAGGCAGAGGGAATGGCACCCAGCAAAGGCACCTAGCAAAGGGCCCTTAGACTTAGCATGCGCTACACCAGCCAGGGCAGCAGGGTGCACAGATCATCTGCATCTGTTTGCCCAAACATTCTTATACTAGCTGATTTTGGAAAATTTGAAATGATTTTAGATGATGATCAGATTTTCACTGCATAATTATTGTAACCAAAAGAATCCCGAGGACATTATTACCATCATATCTAAAAAAAGGAAAAAAAAAACTGAAGAAAGCTATTAGATTAACTCATCTTTCTCGTGTTTAATGCACCTGTGAAGTAAATTCTAATACCTGTTAGACATCGTGTAAAAAAAGCTATACCCATTAAATTATACTTGTAGCTTGTTTTTTTTCAGTAGAGTTTTTTTAGTTAAAATATTTTTATAATATGTTTCATCATTATCCTGAACTGATTAGGAGAAATTTTTTCCCAAACTTTCTTGGATGATCATAGTTTTTATGGTACAAAACTCTGTAAAACATCAGACAGAAGAATAATGGGGAACTTAATATTTATGATTCTGACTTTGCTTAAATAATAAATATATTTTTTTATCTGGGCCAATCCATGCTATATTATCTCTGTGAAATGATTGATGAGCTTGAGCAGTTTAACACTTGGATGAATGCTCTTCAAACCTAAACTCGCACTTAAATCCCTTAATTGTGTTCTGTCCCAGTAAATTTAAAGCAGTTAGCCATATTATGAAAGGGGAAGAGCATTTTTCATTAACATATACCATGTTCACTTTTTTGCTTTAGGTGTTGCAGAGCAGTTTTAATATGCAAGAAACCCTCCTGAGCCAACAGTTGCTCTGCAGTGAGGAAACTGCTGCAGAGCCTCAGTAAGGGAGAGAGGCAGCAGCGTAGGGAGGACTAGCTGCCAGGTCCCCTGCTGATTAACTTGATTAATTAGACCTAGACTTTATCAAAGTGATATTCAGAGTTTGTATGCAAAGAGACCCCCAGTAACGCAAGTAGTTGTAGTTGTAGTATTTGTGCTGTCATTGAGCCTGTTTGTTTTGCTCTCTCTCCTGAATAAACATTCACTGTTCACTCCCATCTCTCATGCTGGTATACTTCAGATACTACAACCTCTCTTAAAAATAGTGGTTTCTTTTAAAGTCTTGATTTGTCAACGTCACTGCTGAACAAAATGAGTGTCACTCTGACTTTCACAGCTTGGAGTTTGTTGTTGTTTTCTTTATAGATCTAAGCTCTTTGGCTGTCATAACGAGCCTACAGAGAGACTTTTTTTTTTCAGAAACACCCATTGACACCTCCTCACAAATCACGGGAGAAGCCCTCCTTTTGCCAGCTATGCGTGGCTTGTCAGCCTGTGCCAGAGGCAGGGGTGTCACGATGCCAAAAGATCAAATTATTAAAATGTTCTGGGCATTTTTTACTCCTATCTTTAGGTGACAATGCCGTGGAGATAAGGAGCTAAAAAAAGGTAATGTTAAGGAGAAAATGGCAGGTGAAGGTGAAGATAAACTAGATTATGGTAAACACCATCCAGGTTTGGCTCATCACATATCTCCGTTCCCTCTTTATTATGGCCACAATAGCCAGGGCCCCGCAAACCCATCTCTGCCAAAACTGTTTATTGTTAACCAGAGAACACATGCAGTGTGCTTTTGTGTCTGTGAGAGGAAAGAAAATACTCTGGTATGTGTTCGTTTATCAAATTTGGTTATCATGCATGCTGATAAGCCCTTCAGACAGACTGGCAGATGGGTTGTGTGTGAAATTACTTTTTCCTTCGCTTTCCAATAACTTTTTATAATATCTTCCATTCCTCTTTTTCTCTTTCCCTCACTCGAACACATTTCAACTCTTTCATTTACACACACAAACACACGCACACACACATACTCTCTCTCAATTACTCTCTCTCTCAGACACATATCGCTTTACTCTCTCACCCTTTATGTTCAATCAATCTCTCTCCTGTCTCTCCCTACCTGGAGCCAATAGTAAGGCTGATGGTGTAAAGGCCAATTTCTGTGAATCAGAGCATTGTTGTGTCTTTCCTATTAGCTATTCATGAGCTCTCTTGGCTCACGTTTGTATACCTGGATTGGTGCAGGGTGCGTTCAGGAGATGCAGTGGCTGGCTCAATGTGGATTAACGAGAGTGTCAGGTTTAATACAGGCTTGTGATGTCACCACAAGAGAGGAGATTGAATACTTGTTTATCTCATCAACAGACTAAAGGAAAAGCAGGTCTTGACCTGCAGCAATTTGTTCTGTACGGCTGAAAAAGAAGATAGATTAGCCGAGTCTGGATGTGTGTCGGTGTTAAACATTATCTAGCAAGAACAGTGTGCACTTGTTGATGTTTAAACATGTGTGCTGTGCATTTACAGTATTTCTCTGCGTTCACCCTTTGTCATCGCAATCATAAAGGCAGATATAAATAATTGAATGAAAGAAATCAAGAGTAATGGAGGTAGTGAATTAATAAAAGTGCTGACTGTGTTGAGGGGAGGCTGATTAAAAAGCTTTACAATAAGCTGCTAAACAGCATGAGAGAGAAGGAATCATACAAAGGAGATGCACAGGGTGGGATAGGGATGACAGCAGGGCACACTCAGGTGGAGAAGCAGAGTGAAGAGGAGGAGGAATTGAAGAGGAGAGAGAGAGAGAGCATTCAATGAAGTGAGGGGGAAGAGAGTGAGTGAGGTGAGAGGTAGTGTATGTTCTCTCCTGAAATCACTTGTCCTTTTTATCTGTAGTTCAGCTGAGCTGGACAACCTGGGACATGGAATACCAATGACTTCCTGCTCTCTCCCCCTCTCTATAGTATATCAATAGCATATTTATATACGAGTCGACTTGCTTGTATATTGACTGCAAGATGCCTGCATTTTCTGCAACACAGAAAACAGGATAGGTCTGAGGTTACTGCCCTCTATATAGACTGATAATTGGAGTCATCAGTCAAGACGACCCTGAGTTGATCAGCATTTTGTCAGTTGAATCTATTTTTCACTTTTATTTTTTAGTTTTGTCAT
>JAPZDV010000020.1:6082864-6142987 GCA_029814665.1 Acanthurus lineatus
TTTTATTTTTTAGTTTTGTCATTTTACACAGAGCACTGCAGGACCATTAACCAGAGTAGCTGCAAATTTTTACAAGCCTAGTCTCAAAATGATCACTAACCTAAAAAGTAGCTGTGATGGAAACTGACAGGGATGATACACAAAGAGGGCAGTGTGATGCCTGACAGTGTAAGGCAGGGCAACCTGAGTCTAGTCTGCTATGAAGCTCCCAGTTCTATTGATGAGAGTCTGCAGAGTCAGCAAATTTACTTTCAAACCAGACAGTGGTTCAGCCTCTTCTACTGACATCCACTGTGATTGACTTCTCAGCTGACAGCATCGCAGTAGAGATGCATGTTTATGTATTGGAATTTTTTTTAACAAAACAATGAGGGGGATGCACACTTTAATTTTTACTGCATGACTGATAGCCTGCAGAGGAATGAAAAAATGAAACATCCAAGGGAAAATATGAGTACATTTGAGGCACTTCCCCAAGCAAAAAATCTGTGATCTCTTCCTTTCATACCGCATGAAAACTTAAAGCATTGTCAAAAAAAATGGAAAGAGGCAATAAGAGAACTCATTCTGTAATTATATTTGACCTGACTTATTTGAGCCAGTGATTCACAAACTCATATACACAGATTCACAGTTTGTTTCTGTATCTAACTTGACATGAGCTCAGGTTATTCAGAGTTTGAATGAGTTGTCCTGTCTCTTTGCATTATGCGCCAAAGACTGTTTTCTTGTCTGTCTGTGCGTTGACACTTTTGAAATGTTGTTTTTGTTTTTCTCTTGAGCCCAGGCCAAGAATCTGTTCAGTTACCCCTGAAAAGTTTATATTCCCCTCTGGAATTTACGCGTACACAGTTGTGTGGCAGAGTTTGAGTGTTATTGTGAAGGTTAGTGCAGTTTTATACTGGTATGTTATAGAAAACTGTTGGTAGCTACAAGCATGTGGTGCTCCTGCTGTTAAAAGAATTTCAGTCATGAAGACTAACAGAAAGTAATGACTGATTCGCCCACCATACTGCTTGTTAAATCGGGACAACTGCTGCTATTAATGACTTTTTGGTGAAAATGAGAAAAGTATACCTGAAAACAAGCGTAACTCAAGTTTTTCTCAAAGAATATTTGTGACAGCAAGATAATTAAAGATATTTTGAACAACCATCTTTTAATCCACCCTTGCGAGCATCTCTTAAATTTTCACCCAAAAGAAATCTAAAAATATCAGCCCATCAGCTCACTGACACGCTGTGAAATGGAAAAGCTAAACAATGAATTATTCCAAAAACAATGAGCACATATGCCTCAATCACTTTGTCAGTTCCTTCTTAGTCATTATCAGTTGCCGTGTTTGGTATTGCAAGAAACATCTGCGCTTAGAAGGTATGTGTCTGACCTCTATATTTATGTGTAAACTCTCACATACGGGTATAAACGTGGAAGTAAGTATATAGTGAGAAAAGAAAGTCAAATTGTATCTCACAAGGACATTTGTCAGTGTTATTGAATTAATTTAAGTCCGTAAGAGGAATGCTTACCGAGACGGAGTCTGCCCTTCAAACAGCGTGTCACTGAGCTGCCCTTGTCTGAGGAGGGAGGGAGGGAGGAAGGGAAGGTAGTTTGGAGAAAAAAGGAGACGAAAAAGACATTGTGTGTGTTGCAGTTGGTGGCAGATGTTGTCACTGCGGAAAGGAGGAAGTACAGGAAGTAAACATCCACACTTGCACACACATTCTTGCATCCATGCAGCATATGGACTTGTACGCGCGCACTCAAACACACACACACACTCACTCACGCACACACTCACTGAAGCGCCTCCCACGCGCCCAACAACAACAAATTAGTTTAAATTTGTGACGAAAAGGGCAGAAGGACAAAGACAGCGAATGAGTTAGAGAGAAAAGCAGGTCAGAAAAGCAAAACTTAAAGCTATTTGGTTTTCCGCCCCACCACAAGTAACAGGTAAATGGCATTGCCAGAGGACATAACATGCACTCTTTTTGAGCAGAGAGCCATGTTAAAGCAATGCTCAGGATCAATGCTGAAGGATAGAGATGAAAAGAGGATAGAGGTGAACACAGGGCAAGGATGGTGGAGACTGATGAAGGCTGATTTGATAAAAGAGTGGAAAGGCAGATGAAACAGTAAAGATGTTGGGATAAAGTTCAGAGTATATGATGAGGACGGACACTGGAGACGAACTCCTGCTTCTTGCCTGAATTTTTCTGGGCACTAGTATAAATGAGCAGCGCATGAATATCTCATCACCAGTACTGACGTCAGTGGTTCCCTGTGAGGTAGATTTCACAGTTTTCAGACATATTTCATTTGTTGAGCATCGTTAGACAGTCAGAGCCTTAAAGCCTTGCAGGTATAAAGGTTTGCATAGTTGTATCAGATTCTGTTCCTGAGTACTGAAAAAAAGTTCAAATCTAGACATTAGTCATGTCTCTGTAGAAGTCTTGTTTATCCTTATAGTAACAAACAATGTTTATCTGACACATATGACTCATTAAGGTCAGTGGCATTGTGTCTGATGTGGGATTCATCACAGTCACATAAAATAAAGAAGAGGAATAGTTCTTGTTGTCACATACAAACCATGCTCAGTAAATCACGGTGAAATGGGTTGTCTGCATTATCTCTGATAACTAATAACTGATAACAACTGAGGACCAACTCAAGACCTAAACCAGTGCCTTCATGAAGGGCACTGATAGGAGAATGAACATTTATGTATGTTTTTGGTCGTGGGGGGAATTGAAGCATCAAGAACGTACCCACACATGCACAGAGGGGGCATTTAAACTCCACACAGACTGGCAGATGAAACAGCTGTGAGGCAACAGTTCCAACCACTGAGCCACAGTGTCAGTAGAAAGAAGTGTGAAACTGCCTGGCAGTCAAAATGCATTGCAAGTCGACCAAAGCCTAAAATATTTAGACTACCTGTTCAAAATGCCCCAGAGGTGAAACCCCTTTTGAATATGATGTCTGTTTCTCAGGTGACCTGAACTTTGCCACTCATATGTAACCTCAGTGACTTGTGTGGCATCTCAGTGTGAATAACTTGCAGAGTGATTAAAGTCTAGTTCTTAATTTAATTAAAACGAAAAATGGAGCATTTTTAAGGATAGAAAGCTATATTCAGTCTTTTTAATAATTAGTCTGTCTTAATTATGAATTTCTAGATCTGAAAACCTTTTTTGGGCGGAGGGCTGGACACATAGCCAGAGAATCATACCAATCTTATAAACTCATTGTTTATTCGTACTTGCAGTTGTCTGTACAGTGCCGTCCAACAGGTCGCATGTGAATATAAAATATAAATTAAGTTTCTGATTCTGCTTTCCCTTTGCAGAATCATATTTAAGCATATTGTCAGCTGTTATTTGTGAATGCTGCCCAGACTATAAGGTTTTCCCAGCCTGAAATTGGACCATGCAACACCCCACCGATAATGCCCCGATGAATCAGAAATGAACTGAAAGGTACCAAAACCAACTTGTATGTGCAAAGTGATCTGGTATGCCAGGCTACAGGATGCGGACAGAATCTCAGTTAGTCTCTTAGTTCTTTGAACTAAAACTAGAATATAAAAAGAGACTGTTGAGTGAAACAAAAAAAAAGTGATGCTGCTGTTTAGGATGCTCCCCAACTCGCTCCCCATGCGTTTCCCCTTCCTCACCCCACTTCTCACCTGCACTTCTTTGCTCAGATGACCTTCTCCCTGTTCCACTTTCTCCTCCTGCTCCCTCCCTTTTTCCCTCTGTCTGGCCTGCCGGGCCGTTACGTCGGTATCCCGGGTGGTGGGGTTTTGATCTCCGCCTTCAATTATGAATGAAAGGATACGATTCGTCAATCACTTCAAAACCACGTACCCACAATGCCCAAGGTCAGGACAGTGGCAGCTGTCAGAGGGGATGATGGCTAGCACAGACAGGTGTGTGAAGGGTTCCCTGGCACATGCACTGCACGTACACACAAAAGAGAGCACCTGCCCTTTGTTAAAGGACAAGCAGACAGAAAAATAGCAAAACAGGGAAATATAATGAAAAGAAGCTCCTTTCAGATGTGAGAAGCTCTTCGAAAGACTGAGAGGAATGTAGAGAACACAATAGTCAGACAATTAAAATCACTGCCTACCCAGGAAGTGTGAGACCAAGGATGAAGATGAGCTTACCGAGAATACTGTAGTTGACTTTTTCTCAGGTTCACTGCCTTTTGTCCAAAAAGACTTCAGAAGACCATACAATACTTTCTCAGTCCTCTGTATTCTGCATGTATAGGCTTGTGTGTGTGTGTGTGTGTGTGCGCATGTATGTGTAGTGAGTGAGATGGAGCCTGGAGTCATGTTGTCAGATTTTTACATGTCTGAATGCAGTCCTGTTTGTGAAGTCTCTCACTGTCAGTGTGGATCTGGGTCGAGTGTGTGTTGTGTCTTTTATACGTGGGTGTATGTGTGTGTATGTGTGTGTGTGTGAAGCCTAGGGGCTATTCTGCAAAGGTGGTGTAGTGATCGCATACGACAGGTTCAGGAATAAACTGGTAATGCCCCCACACATGTCACATGGTGGTACAAATGGCATGTGGAACACACACTCCTACTCTCCTCTCCTTTGGTGTCTTTTTTTTCAGAACTGTCCACAGACTCAGTGCTGAGTGATTGATTAAGTTTGTTTTCTACCTGCAGAAAGACTCCTGTCTTAATGAGAGGATGTAAAACACTCAGGAAGCAGCGGAGGGAGGGGGAGCCAGGGGGATTAAAAAAAAGTGCAGGGTAAAACAGAGGAATAATTATTGTCTCTGTGTGTTTGTGTATGTCATTCAAAAGTATGGAGGTGTTTTCACAGTTGCTTGTGTACACAACTTTCTTCAGAGAAAGGAGCCAGTCATCTCAGCGGGAGGTATTTATTTCACTCCTGCTCTACTCTCCCATTCACCTCTTCTCTAGGCCTTTCTGTTCATCTGGAGATAGGAGTTGACAGTTGTTTGTGCGTCTGAGTTTCAGTGCGTGTGTTTCTGTGTGTTTGTGTGTCCTAGCAGATGTGCCCTGCAGTATGGCCCACCTCCTAAATGTCACTGATCACAGTCTATTCCACCTGATTACCCCAACCCCCATACTCATATCTCTGTCCAACCCCCCTCCAACCCACTGGCATCCCTCCCCCTCCATCTCCCACCCCTCTGCGGCAGCCCTTCTGCCACATTTATTAGCCCCTTTACCTCTCTCCCATCCCCAGTGGCACTCCCCTGAACCCACGCATCCACAACATAAATCCTTACGACATGGAAGATTAAGAGAGTACGCTCAGACACACTACTTATACTTGCAAAGACATAATGTGCTGTTTTGCAGGTTATTGCACATAAGTCTTGTCCAATTTAAGCACAACATAGTAACTGACATTTTAACTGGATGTCCAGTACACATATATACACTCAGTTACACTGACATTATTAAATCCCAGAGAAAGCAACATATTGACATTTTAAAATGACTACTTATTCACAGTTTTGGTTTAACACCTTTTTAAGCTAAACTCCAGGGTGAATTACACACTGGCCAGTCACTGCCTAAATTGGCAAAAGGCCAGAACCAATATAATTAAGTATTAATTTGTTGAGCATTAATTTGTTTCCTTTCACCTGCTACTGTCCTGCATCGAGCACAGAATGTTAATGTGATAAGGAATCTCCGATACTATGCTAGTACTTTCTTTCACACAGAGAAGCAGACACACTCGCAGGCAAAGTCAAGCATGTTGACTTTGAAATATTCAATCTTAGATTATTCGCCTAAGCTTGTATGTACTCATGTGCATTTCACTGTGTGTGTGTGCATGTGTGGCGTTGTTAGCAACGTGCCTGACATCTGCCAGTCAGTACGTCAGAATCAGTCAGTCATCTGTCACCTCCACACAGACAGCTGTCAGTCAAGACTTGTGGTAACCATGATTGGAGCGGGCAACAAATAAGCTCTGAGGAGGGAGCTGTGATTGGCTATGTGAGCAGGAAGAGATGTCGGGGAGTGTTATATGCTTTGTTCTTGTATGGGGTCTGACATCAGTAGTCAATTAAAGCAGCTGCCAACTTGAAAAGCCAGGAGTTAAACTCCTGATCAAAGTTCTGCACTTAAATCCTGCCTGTCCCCCCACTATTTTGCTCCATCTAACAATGTACGATGCAGAGGTAGCATTTGTTCTCATGCAGGCTTTTCTGCTGTTTTCTGTCCGGGACCAGCACCTCTGTTTCAAGGCTGTTCGTCTCCCCACAGACTCACTATCTTACAGTTCAGCTGGAGTCTGTTGGGATCAGTGGGTCAGGTGCAGCCTAGTGGGTTAGCTTCGGATTCCTTTTGACTTTATCATCATCAAAGACACCAGGTGTTTTTGTGCTTCACTTTCATCTTGATTGGTCAGTGGATTCCTTCAGTTAGAGCTCTGTAACTACTGATTGGGCCAAGGAGGATTGGTTCTATTCCAACCTGGAGCCGACTGGTGTAGGCATTGAAAGGAAACATCATCAAATCATCAAATCATATCATTAGTCTTTTAATCCAGTCACCCTCATCACACCCTAGAGATTTTTATTTTCTTTTTAAATTTTGATTTTTATAACTAAATCAAAATTGCCAATATATCTGAAATGGTTTAAAAAGAAAACTGTGGGGTGTTACAATATATTATATTATGTTAAAAACCATAACATTGGAGCATTTCTCGATGTAGGTGCTGGCGTCTCTCAATTCATTATTTTATCTAAATTTAGCTTTCCCTTCAGATTTTGTGTCTGTTTTGTCTAAACAGCAACCTGGATTAGGAAGGCAAATTGTCATCAATAGATGTCTGTTCTGATACAGAAACATTTGAAAAGTGGTGTTCCACTAGTTGTCATCCAGTAGGTTCTGGTTCTGAACTTATTTATTTGTGCAGTATGAGCTTGCTTCTGACTGCCAAGAATGAATGAAATTGTGTTTTTGGAAAAATTATTATTATGTTTAGGGTCTCAAGTCTCTTTAGGTTGCAGTAAGTTTCCAGCTTTATACAGTTAAAAAATTATAAAGAAGTTCAGGGACAAATTGAACTGTTTTAGGTCCAGAATTCTAACACATTCGTAATATGTTTTCACCTGAATTGTCTTACCACTTGGATGGTAGGGATTAAATTTTATTTCTCAGCCCCTCTGCCTTATATTGTTCAATTAATTAGCCTTTTTCCGACCCTCTTTTTCTGACTGGAAGCAGCACGCCAAAAATCTCAACCCATAATTCCTTCTCTCGCCTCACACACTGTCAGTCCAATTAAGTGTTTTTAAATGCCTGTTGAAACAAGCGCTGGCAGACTTATTAGATTAAAAACGGAATAGAACTCATTTGCACCCCGTAATCAAATAGACTGCTGTTACCATGAAAAAACTTAACTGCTTAGCCATGCAACTTTCAGCCACTTATTCATAGAAAAATTATTTGAAATAAAAGAGTCTGATTAAGTTATTTTCTCCCCTTCAACCTAATGCGTCAAAAAGGCAAAATGGCTTGTGTGTGTGTGTGTGTATGTGTAAATGTGAGTGAGAGAGATAGATAGAGAGTGAAAGAGAGAGAGTGAGAGATGCTATCAGTGAATCAGTATTCATAGACTATAGCCAGTTCTGCCAGCCCTGTCTCACAGCAGGGGTTCAGCTCTATGAAGATAAAGTGTTTTTTGTGGAGTGAGTGACCCTAATTCTGACCTGACATATACACACACGCACACACAGCAGACACATATACACACTCTTAATTAAGCAGGCACTGGTAGAATGAGATCCGCAGCTCAACTTTAGTTTTATCCCTGCACTCTCACTCTCTTATGCCGTGCTCTGAAATGCATTGACACCACAGGGTTTCCTCTGCATATCTGTATGCAAACTGGACCACCTAAGGGGGGTTTTTTTGACCACCACAGTCAAAGCGGACAAATTTTGGACTTCCAACAGCCGCACCGTTAGCAGTTATATAGCACCTTGACCTCGTGTCAAGCCTGAGAAAATCTCACATCTCGCCACAGCTGTTGCAGTAAAATTCAGGATTAATTTTGGGATGTTTAATGCAGCACAGTGTAAGAATAATGATCATTGCTGGGCCATTTGTAAAGGACAAGTCATCTAGGGCCTAATTTCTACCACACATACACTCATTGTAAAAGTGCAGAGAGACAGAGAGGAGAGGAGAGAGAGGGCGGGATCGTAGTGGACTATCAGCCCTGGAGCATCGACCCTACTCTTCTTCTCTTCCTGTCCTTTCATCCTCCTCTCCTCCCTCTCTACTCTATCATAGAGCTCATCTCCCCGGCAAATTGAATTCTACCCCAGAATCTGCCTAAGCAGCTTCATAAGCTCGGCCCAAGAGCACACGAGCATGCTGCATCAGAAAGAAAGTGTGTGTTTGCGCGCACTTGCATGCACGTCTGGCTCTTGACTCTCCTGTCACATTTGAAGGCCAATCTCTCTGTTTGGCAACATTCCTCCTGAAGAGACAATATGCAGAGACCTTGAGCTGCCACACACTCTGACAGAGATAGACCAAGGGGCAACAAGAGAAGGGGGAAAGAACCAAGAGCACACAGAGAGGTGCTTGGATAGTGCAGCTTGTGGGAAAGAAAGAAAGGTTAGGAAAGGGCTTAGACTGTGAGTGAGAAAGAGTGACGTGGTGACATTGAGTGACAGAGAGATGGACAGTGGGGAAGAGAGAGAGATGGACGACATCAGTGAGTGAAACATGCTGTTAGCTGACCTTGTTCCTCTAAGTTGTAGAGTTCTGTGTCTCTATCTGTTGCTACTAATGGATTCTCTTCAGACAGAGGGATTAAAAGGTAATGAAGAGTGGAGTAGGGGGCGGATGCAACATGTAGCAGTACAATGTGTGAAGTATGAGTAAAGTTGTAGTTAAGTAGAAAGGATCAAGGCAGGTGCAAAACCTCCACTTCTACACATCCTCTCCTATCCTTTTTTAAATGAGAGTCTTTTTGTTGCTGTTTAGGCTGTATCTCTGCTGCACTCTCTCTCTCTCCCTCTTTCTCTCCCTCCCTCTCTCCCTCTCTCCCTCTCTCTCTCTCTTTCTCTCCCCCTCTCTCACGCACACACACAAGGCAGGCAGCAGTGAGTTATAGTGCTGGTCAGCAGTATGACATTGGACTCTGCATTGCAAGTCATCGTCTGTAGAAACGGAATATTCCAAATAAATCCTTACGCTCACATGCACACAACACACACCCAACACTTCTTCCTCTCCCTCTCACCCCTACACACACACAAACACATGCGCACACACACACACTCACACACACATACACACTCAGACTCCCGTATAAATCTATCTTAGATGGAACACTTCCCTCCTGTGCGCGGAGCAGGCAGCTATCAATCTAAAAGAGAGAGGGAGAGGGTGAAACAGTGGAGAGTAGAGGGAAAAAAAGAAGAGAAAAAGGTGGCCCTGAGACATCCACTGGGAATAAGGAATAAGGAAGGAAACTGAGACGAAGTAAGAGAGCTGGAGGAAAGACAGAACTGAGAAAGTTAAAAAGGCACGGAGGAGGAAAGATTGAGTTGACAGGAAAAGAAGAGAGAGAAAGAGAGAATGTAAAACTCTGCCTTAGAGTTATGGACCTGTCCATACATACTGTAGCAAGCAGATAAGCCTGCCCCGTCTAACCCAGTGTGTGTGTGTATGTGTGTGTAAATAGTTGACGGGTTGAATAAATCTCCTTTTCTACATCGCCATTGCCCTGCCTTCAGAGTACATCCCAAACCTAGATGCAGATTTTCTTAAGTGAATCCAGGCTTTAACACTGGTTGCCACAATGTGCTAAAATTGAAATGTTATAAACCTGCTGGAGGTGAAAAAGCGTGGTTGGAAAAAGAACTACGGTTCTCAACATGACACAATCTTGAGAGAGTGTGACCGTTTTTAATTGACCAAATCCACACATTTAAAAACAAAGGATGCTCGGACTTGTTTAACATTTAGTTTGTAAGTGATCAGAGTTTAACTGGTCTTCGTTAAAAGTGCAAAATATACACTTCCAGTTGTTATTTAATGAACAAAGCCTGCAATACAACACATGTTTCGTGCTGTAAGAAGAAGTCAAGTTATGGTGTGTTGTGCCAAGGAGTAAATGTGATAGAATTGGCGTTTTTCTGGACCACTGATGCGCATCAATGCTGGGAAATAGGACATGGTGACGCTGGGATGCATGTCACTGTTCACAAGTTCCTCATTTGTGGGCTTACATAAGGGACAATATGTTAATGTTTGGACATGCATCATGTCTCATGCATGTGCTGGTCATATATACTGTAATTACCAGGTCTTTTTTAAAAGTAATGTCATATTATATCACCCTGTTTTACATTAAATATAGCACAGTATATACTGCTATTTAATCTAAGAACCAGCATTAAAAAAAACATATTGCAACAAATACATCCATGCTCTGTTGATTTTTTGACACTACACACATTCTTTTAGAGGACATTTTGCGTGTGTTTATGTGTCTGTGTATGACCAAAGTCTACAAAGGTTGGGTAAAGGAATGCTTTGATAGACCGTACTAATTGAGTCAGGGATCTCCAGAATAATCCTGCAAGATGAGCTCTCTCTGTCTCTCTCTCTTTCTTCCTCTCACCCTCTCGCTAACACACACATACACACATCCTGTTTCAGGTGCTTCTAACTAATGATAGTATAATGACAGAGTGATTAGGGTGAAAAGGTCAGAGTTTCTAAGTTTAGGTCTTGGGAGGAGCAGAAAGGAGTCAGTATAAATAAATACTCGAGCTGATGCAGGAACAGTTTTTTATTGTTGGTTTGTTGCCAGATGTCTTTTGTAAACCTGATGTTTTTTATATCTGCCTTGACATTTGCTAAATGCCACCTGCCAGCATTTTTAAAGAAAATGCTGATTCCAGTCTTAAACTTTTTACAATACAATCAAGGCAAATTGGTGTGTCAATGTTTGTTCTACTCAATCTCTGTGCAAAGAACAGATTTTTTTTTTCATTTTTGTGGAGAATGAATACAGATGAAATTTGCTCTATTGTGCAAGGGTGAGTAACACGGTCTTCTTCAAATAACAAATATAATATATTTTCCTTTTCTCTGTCTGTGTCTGTCTGTCAGAGGTGGCTCCCTACCTGCGAGGGGGTGGACTGCGGCAGCAGGTGGTGTTGGAGGGAAACAAGCTGGTGCTGACCTGCCTGGCTGGAGGCAGCTGGCCTCTGCAGTACCGCTGGACTCTTAACAACAGCAACATCTCTGACTGGACACCACAGTACAGGTCAGTTGTCACTGACTGGTTATGTGTCTGACATTTTGTCCTGGACTTCTTTGTTCTCTAAGTGCATGTTGACGCGTTTGTTTGCCTGACATACTTTCTTTTACCCCTGTTTTCATCCCCTCTTCCAATAATTTTCTCTGTGTTCGGTCATGGCTGCAGCACGGACAAACAGCTGGCCCTAAGTGATGGAGTGTGTTCAGGGAAGGTCAGAACATGTAGACAGCAGAGCCAAAGTGAGATTAATAATTACATTAGCACCATACATATGTAGATGGTCTAGGGGAAAAAGAAGAGAGCCAATCAATATGTGTGAAGTTCCTTCTGTGGTTTTCTCTCTGTACCTCTTTTTCTCTTCTTCCTCTTCCCTGCTGTCCCTGTGTGTGTTGGTTTGTAAGAGCTAAGCAATCCCTCTCGGCAAAGCTGCAGCTGTGAAACAAAATTGTTTTTCACATCATTCAGAAATAGAGAAAATCTTGGGAACTCATGCCCACTGAGTGAGGGAGCGGTTGAGCCAGCATTTTGTAGGCAGCCATTGTTTGAGCCAGGAGGCGTTGTGCAGCCCTGGACTGCTCTCAGCGTTCTGGCTAGTTGAGTTTGGTGAGTCCAGGGCTGTGCTGACTTGGCCGGGTGCAGTCATTATGAGAGAGTGTGTCTGTGTGTCAGTTAGTGAATGTGTGACCATCTGGAATTGTAGCTTCTTTTTAACTGTTAGTTTATTTCAGGCAGGTGGAGCAGATCTTCTGTTAATCCGAAGCTTTGGTGGTTCAATCCCCGGTTCTTCTTGCCCATGTTAATGCGTTACCGAGCAAAACACTAAAACTTAAATTAGTCCTCATGGGTACTTCATAGCTGGCCGACACTTGTGTGACAGTATGTGTGAATGAGTAAGTGTCCGACACATTGTAAATAAATATGGATAAAAATGCTATGAAAATATAGCCCAGTTTCTCAAATTTAAAGTAGTTCTGCTGTTTGCAAAATCACACACTTTGTGCCTTTATATATTTTATCTTTAGAATATGTTTCATTTATTCTTTTAACTTCTTATGCTTCTCAATTTATCGGACAGTAAAGAATTCAGTTCGAGCAGCATTAAAAGTAAAAGTGACTTACAATGTGCTAGACTTTAGTTACATTTCCTTCTTCAGCATCAGTGTAGCTACTGTGGCCTTACATTTTTTAGACACAGTGAGTCATAAAATCCTCAGTAGACAAGCAAAACTCACCAAAAGGAGGGAAACAGCATTTGTTTGTTTTTTGAGGCACTTTTGACAAGGACGCTGTATCATCTAAAAAACTGTATCACATTTGAGGCGTACAAAGCCTAATTGTGCTGCTAAAATGCAACATTTCACGTTTTTACATAACAACCTGCTCTACCTGATTTGTCATTTAGCACAACACAACATATTGGTGAGAATTAGGAGAATGCTTTCAATTTCTCGGGAAAACAGACAGTGATTGAATTTTTTAAAGCACTAGTAGGTTTAATGTTGGACGATGTGTTCCTCTGTATTCACACTCTGATTATGTTAAGCATCACAACCTCACACACTGTAGAAATACATTAGTTCTTTTAGTGTTCAGACTGATGCTATAGGGACGATTTGATCAATTTGTGCCGAAGTTGTCTTTTGTGAAATCTGATTAATATTGTTCTTGTCTTTAACCACATGGGGAGTTTGGGGACAGGCTGAGAGCGTGTCAGAGAAATTTACTGAGAAATTATTGCACTGATTGGTACCTGTCAGACTTGTTCTTTGTGTTTAGTGAGAAATATAAAGGAAAACTGGTTGGGATTTCAAAAGAGACAGCTCCACCGCACACACCTATTAAAAATGTAATGGAACACAGACAGAGAGAGTTAGGGAGGGTCCAATATCAAAATCTGTTTCAGGATGAGAGCTGCTGTGTTATGTGTCATTCTGATTCAAATGGAATTGCATGTGTGAGTCTTTGATATACACATGTGTGTATCAGCATGTGTGGGTTTGTGTGTGTTGGCAGCATACACGGACAGCCTGGGAGTTAAATACTTGGCTGTCCTGGTATACATAATGAGCCCCAAAGCGATGTCCAGTTTTACAGTGTCTATCTGGTTTGTGTGTAATATATGAGTGTGTTTGTGTGTCTGCGTGCGCGTGTGTGTATATGCATTTTGTGTTTCTCCAGCATGGCACCAACCTAGATCCTATGCCAAGTCTCCCATTAGTGAAGCACAGTCCATTAAAACCCCATTAACAACCCATCTCTGAAAGAAAAAACATACACACAGTTGAAAACAGTCTTATGTGCAGCAGACTCATACACAAACACACACATATTGTACACACGCACCACTCCACCTTCCCTTCTGTTATTGGGGAACTTAGACAACCGTAGTCCATATCCGTTCTTGGATCAAGGTTGTGTTAAAGAAAAGGAAGTACACTAGAGTGCAGACACATTGACAAACATAACGTCACCTTCTGTCCCTTCTGTGGTGATGACCACATCACACATCACATTATTAGCGTTGCCTTTTCCTTATAATTGTATTTTTTCATGCTGTAGAGATAACACACACTCTAATCAGTGTATTTTCCGTGTTTTTGGTTTATTCTTAGGTTGTCAGTCCCATCGCTGAAGAGGTCTGATGCCGGCCTGTATCAGTGCACGGTGAGGAACAGGATGGGAACAGTCATACACTGGAAAACGGAGGTGCAGGTGGCCTGTGAGTACACTCGTGTTCACACTCTTATATTAACACCAATATTGGGTTTTTTCTAAAGGACTGAAAGTGTTGCTTTTCAGAAAAAAACAGAAGCAGTGGTAACATACTAGTGGTGCCTCACTTGAAGTCCAACCAACATCACAATCAGTTCAGTAAGAAATAGAGTCAAAGTAAAGTTATTGTAAATATTTTATTAGTACTGAAAGAAAGGGAAAAAAATGTTCCAAATATATCGGAAATATCCCTTTTTCCCAACCATGCATTTCACTTTGAGCTGGACTTAAATTTCTTCTTGTAATATGGGTCAGGCATTCAAACACTAAAATACTTAGCATGAACTAAACCCAAAAAGTAAACAGAAATAAATTTTCTAAGCAGAAGAGAATATCCACAATGGAGAAAGCTCTCTAGAGGTGTCAAAAAGATGTCTTCCATGTAAACTCTTTGAACCTGTTATCATGTTCATGACCAAGCTAATTAGCTTACTAACTGACTTTGAGACCTTTTCTTTAATGAATGTGTTCTTTTAGAATGAAACAATGTTCAGCCAAAACACCAGGGGGGGTGTAAACGACCCAATACAGAAAAGTTCATGCAGTTTTTGCTACTGACTGGCTTTAACATGGTTTTGGCTTAATATTATGTTAGCAGTTGACTCACCAACTAAGGTAGTTTCCCATCTATTCATGTGAGTACAGACCCAACATCCCTAAATTTCTAGAAACACATATTTTGTAAAGACACACTGATTAATCATGCTATGCCTTCTTCTGGTGTGACCAGATCTTAAAGCTGCTTTTTTTCAACAGCATGAACTTTAATTACCCACATTAATATTCTTTCTGGCTAAATATACAGCAGTACTGTAACTCTTCATACCTCTCAACTCCTCCAGTTTTGGGGAACTTCACCGATGAGGAGCAGAGAAAGACGGCAACTCAGGGCCGAGCAGCCATCATCAACCAGCCTCCCCTGGCTTCTTTCCCTCGACCACTCGTCACATGGTACAAAGATGGACATAAGATCATCCCCAGCAACCGAATGTAGGTGTCTCTTTGTTTAGTTTTTTTGTCTCTGTCTTCACAGAACAGGCTCATGCTTATGTAGTGATTTATGCCCCCACTCTGGCATGAAGGATGTGTAACAAAATACTGCTTCAGATAAAACTTTCATTTTACAGTTCTTATCCCTCAGTGGTATATTAATTAGCTTGCTCTACAAGCACAAAGGTTCCTTTTAATCCTTGCGCTCAAATTGTTATGAATAATAAGCCATTTAGACATCTGACCCTATTCATAAGACATCTGTACAATAGACGTAGGACACTATCAAGGGAAGATAAAATGGATTTTTCAATGACTCCAATCTTTTTCACTTTGTCTAATCTACAAGGTTATTAAGTAATTTTAGGTGCACGGGAGATGTTCTTTTGTATTAATTGTGCAGCAGAGATATGAGGGTCCCTGGATGTCTTGTGTAAGCTGAATTTCACAGCCTTTTGTTCAATGCTGTTGTCCTGCTTTTTTTGAATTGATTTAAATTTGCATATTATTCATAGTTGCCACAGCTATCCCACCAGTAGAGTTATTTTGAAAAACCTTCACACAGCTTCATAGTAATATATGTATTTTTTTTATTGAAATTGGAGAGTGTAGGTTCGTCGTTTAAGTTTATCGGAGTATATGCTGTAGATTTGGGCAGTATCTTTAATTTTAAAGCACTGTGTGTACCTGTTTGAATCTACTTATCAGTTAAAGTAGGTATTAAAATACAGACCCTGATTTTAATAGGCTGCTCTACACTCTGAGATAACTAACTCCCCATTAAGAACACTAACTGCTCCCTAGCGTGTTATTGAGTGAAATGATCAGTAGACTTGCTGTTCACATAAATGGCCAGACAGCAACTTTTTTACTCCTTTAATGACAGTCTCCTCCTCACAAGGGCTTTTGAAAAGGCTTTGTGGAGTCAAGTTGCATGACCACTTTTATTACTATTATTTTTGCTGCGGGTTCACAACAAGTTTGACTTTGCTTTTAAATTTGAATGAACATTGTAAACGACTCTTATGCTATCTCAGTGTGGCTTCATCGAGTGTAGCTTAATGCCAGTGGACTACAATTATTTAGCTGCTCAACACACTGCCTGTATTGAAAGTGTTTACTGTCTGAGTATCACTGCTACAGTGCTTTCATCCCTCCTTAATGTCACACATGCTCCTTGACCACCACCACCACCATCACTGCCAATTAAAAACAACACAGTAATAAATAAATATAAAAATGAAGTCAAGGTAAAATAAAGGCCTGTAATGTGACAAATGTGTACCTGTCAACGGAATCATTAAATTGCCAATTATCCATATCATCGTAGTTTTGCTATCAAAGTATAAAGATAATCACAGAACCCTTTTTCCTCCATAAGCTCACTGAGACCCCTTAGAAAAGAGCAGAAGCCTTTAGTATAAGCACAAGTACGTATAGCGATAAAGCAAAACACTTACAATTAATAGTAAAGTCAAAATGAAGGTAATCGATGTTGAGTTGAACCTGGGGTGGCTGCAGAGATTGCAGAGTAAGCGCTGATGCAACGTTTGCAGCAGTGAGTTAGGAGAGTTTTTGAAAACAATATGATTTGACATTGAGCAATTGGCTATCACAGTTCAGCAGGTGTACTCGGCTGGGCACTGAGCTGAGAGCTTTGGCCTGTTTATCACAACACAGATGAGGTTGTGGCCTGTGTTTTGTCCAGTTTGTTCTTAATGTTGCTACTTTGACTCCATTTGTCTTTGCCCTTTATCTTGATTAAGTTGAAAAAAAAAACTGATAAACATTTTGTTTGTAAAAATGCATAGTCCATGCATTTTGTTATTAAGATAAAACATTATCTTCACATTTCTCTGCGGGCATTTACTGCAGACACGGTTAGTTTCCACCAAATACCTGACTGCCTCCACTAAAGTCCTAAAAAATAAAACGTTTTTCGAAACACAATTTTAGTGACATTCTTGAAGTAATGAACACAGATGGTTTTTTAAATTTAAAAGGCCTCAACTTGATGTCATAGGTGTTTTATACAGACCGCATACCTCATATACCGCATATTTCACCCAGAGAGAGTGCCACAAGTCTCCTCCAATAATTTGATATTAATCATTTACCCATCTCAGTTAAACTCCATTGAATGTTAAGGAAAGTCTCTCCCCTCAGCAAATGCATCAGAGAAACAGACAAACTGAGACGGAGATTCAGCACTCAGCATCTCAGTTGATATTTTCTTTACACCTCTGACATGTAGACCAACTAGTCTGTATATCACTACAACACAACACCCACTCCTTCAGAGAGCAGCATCATTCTGGCCACCTCACAGACCACTTGCTTACGGCGCAAGAGGAAAGGGCAAGAGATATTAGTACTGTTGGCAGGAGAGCTGTGGACCATGCTTTAGCTAGTAGCTTCTCAGAGGCCAATTGGTTACTTGGAGGGTCTTATAAGTCATTAAATTTATCGAGAAAGTCACCATGGTCTCAATACTGGGGGCGTGTTTGTGCTTGTGATCACAGTTTGATTGTCCAGCAGTTGCCCATAGGGAGGAGGGGTTATTCACAGGTTTATACTTGGTTTAGTGTTTCTCTAAAAATGGACATGATTAGTAACAATTATATATATTATGTATAATCTGACCCAATCTGTTGAATGGCAAGTTTCTCAGTGCGCATTTAACTTTGTGCATTTAAACTTAAAAATAATGCAACAGCCCTGTGTTTCCCAGATTGCGCCCATATGTTGTCTGAGCATTCAAGTTTCCAGACACATTGAGGCCACGTTGGGGTCATTTGCACTTGCTCTCAGAGTAGTCCACTTGTGCTTGCTTCGGCCAGACTGCATATTAATTACAAGTGTCAACAGCATCTTAACTGTAAATCAATAAGTAATACTATTCAGTCTCTATTGTGTTTTTAGTTTTAGTTTCAGACTTCTTTGTCATTGTGCAGTTTTGTTTTTTGCTTTTCTTCTGTTTCATTTTTGTTTGTCTGAAATTTTAGACATCTTTTAGTTAGACTTCATTCTTTGAGGCTGATGAAACCCAACCTTACCGAGTAACTCAATAATTACATTTTTACAAATAATTTTTTTGTAAAAATCCCAAAAGCTCTGAAAGCATTATAAAGGGTAAGACTGAAAAATAATCAAACTGACTAAATGAAGTAAACTTAAAAATGTCATTGTTCCGGTTAAAATAGTAGATGGTGCAAAAAAAATGACAAAATGACAGAGACTTAAAGAAAGCAACCTTTTCTATCATTTGACTGACTGAATATAACTTCTTTATTTCTATTCTCGGGCCTGGTACACACTCTGATACAGCTCTGTTGTAACTGAATTAAAGTGCATCCTATTCCAGTATTAATATAATCCTGATAAAAAACTTTATCTCTGAATTGTGAGATGAAATGTTCTGATTTGCTTGCACCCCACATACACACTGTGATGAAGATTCATGCAGAACACTTCCTTTGAACCCTCATAGAAAAGACTAATTTGCACCTTTCTTCACAGCTCCTCTCTTGTCTCGACAAGACATGTCTTCCTCTCCCTTTACCCCTTCTCACCTCCCTGCTCACTCCTACTTTTCTGCCTCTAAATTATTCTTCATACTGCTTTGTTCTCTCTGCTGGCTCTCCTTCTCTCACTCTCAGTCTCTTTTACAGTAATTATCATGCTACAGGATATACTGTTACAGAACCTATAAACGTCTGTTCCTGAATAAACTGCTTAACTGCTGTGGTGTGCGCACACACACATGCAAACACACACACACACACAAACACACAGACACACTCACTCTCTTACACAATCTGTCTCTCTAGACCAATCTCAGTTGCGTCTACCTGGCTTGACCGTCTCCGTGGGCGCTCATGCGTGTCAGAGTGAGTACGCTGAATATTTGTGCGGCCCTGCGTGTGTAACGTTGTGTCTACACATTTGTGTGTGCGCGAGGTTACGCTGGCTGATCCTGCGGTCCGGTGAGACAGGGCCAGATGGTGCCTGGCGGTTGGCTGTCTTCGTGGTGACCGAGCTGATGATGTTGTTTATGAAGTTTATTGATCCGATATGCATCACTCCCAGAGTCCCCAGCCCCATCTTGCTGTCTGTTTCTCTGCCTCTCCCACTGCTCTCAATTTATGTCTGTACGCCTGCCTCTAACCCTACTCTGCATATGCAACACACACAGTCTTACTCCTTCTGTGTGTCTCTTATCCCCCTGTCCCTCATTTCAACGCACACTTAAACATACACAACATACTCATCCTTGTGTATGAGCATTCCCAAAACTTTCCAGCCCTCAAAACGCTGGCAGAAAAAAACTTACAAGCTGTCATTTCCCACACCCTCAGATCTAATCTAATGGTGAATGGAGTCCTAACCCCTCCATCTCCATGCTGGTCTGCCATCACTCTGATTTGCCAAAACATCCCATCCTTCCATTTTTAAATAGGCTCTGAACTTCAGACAATATTGAGTCTGTATTCCATTTTTCGCTTTGCAGCAGCAGTCAAAACAACTTTGAGACAGTGCTGCCATCTCAGCAGCTGAAGCTAATATATATTTTAGCTGTAACCTGCAGCTCAGGTTGAGAAGAGCGAGCTGCTTCTTTTAATTAGCTCTGAGACCTGTGGCAGATGGACGTGAAATGATTCACATAGCCAGGAGCTTCAGAAGACAGCCAGGAAGAGGAGAATTAGAACTCTCCTTTCTTCTTCCAGCAGGGATGCAGGGAGTCCAGATTGATCAAATAAAGGCAGTGATCTATGCAGCAGCATGACAGGACAGACAGTGAATATTTCAGTCACTTGGTTCTGGAGGAGTGAGTGATGTGGAGAGTGCTGATGTCACAGGTGGTCAATGTCAGGCCTGGGCCTTATGGGAACTGTTCCTCCTCATGCTGACCTAAGCAGCCATATGCTGTGGTGCGTTTGTATGTGTTTGCATGTGTGGGTGTTTGGCTCTGCATTTATTCACTTTAACTTATCAGACATAACTTAAAAAGAGAGAGCAATTCATTATTTTTGCTGCTTCCCATCTTACACACACAGCGGAGGCATGAACAGAAGGAACTTTCTTGCTATCTGAACTTTGTGAACAGATGTTTTGTGTGTTTGTGTCTTACTGCGTGTGCACATATGCACGTGTGTATTAGACAGACCACAAGATCAAGAGAAAAGATCATCATTTGGAACGAAATTCAAAGCGTGTATAGGCTTAGATCCGACCACATGTCGAAAATACAACCGGCCATTTGAAAGGTCCTCATCTAAGACTGCACTGCTGCGGTTCATAATGGCTTAGTTTCTCACGGCAGCCAAAGGGGAGGATCAAAGTGACTAGGAGAGAGGTAGAAAGCATGGAAAAAAAAGTTACAGGAAATGAATATGGAGTGAGGGTTTGAGCTCATCTGAATCCATTGTGTCTGGAACTTAATCTCTGGAGCCACCAGAAGCTTAGATACTGTATGTGACTTTCTTTTCAATTGTATGATTCTGCTTTTGGGATTACAAAAGCATCCTGGACATGTAGGATTTTAAGACATAAGACTGCACTCAGAAGAGCCATGTGCCGAAGTTTTTGCCTCTTGCTTATGGATTCTGCAGTCCTTCAGTCCTTGGTTCCTTTTTTGTTAAGTCAAAGGAAGTTTCACTTTGGTTTATTGCACAGTCTTTTCTCTGTTTTCTGTTCTCTATGTTAAATTATTATACAGTTAAGATGTTTCTTTAAATAAATGCTTTTAAAAGTGCTTTTAAAAGTGCTTTTTATATCATCATTAGAAACACAAAAATGAATAGCACACAAAAGTGAATAACGGACGTTGTAACGTTTGGACATTGCTATGATTAATGCTTGGTTTTGGTACAAAACCATTTAGTTATGTTGAGAAAAAACTCCTTCAGTTAAAATGACTTCATAAAAATTTAGTTGCCTTTGTCCTCATGGTTATAATAAAAACATTTTTTAAAAGTAATGGAATGAGGCTTTAAAAAATGTTGAGTCACTGTTAAAAACAAACACCTGTCTTCTATCTTAAACTCCAATGTCTCCTTGACCAATCAGTACACCTTAGTCACACAGATTTTGTCTCTGTATAATATCACCTAACGTCCTCCTTTGCCCCCTCTGTAGTTAAAGCAGGCCCTAGAGGTTTTTGTCAGTTGAATGTAAATATAAGTAGCTTCACATCACTTATGGAAACAGCTGATGTTGTTGTTCTTTAAGCACAACAGTCTCAACAGTGAATTAATGTGTTTACAGCACACCTGCAAAGGGTCACTGAGTTCACCGTGTGAAGAAACTTAAATCCAAAACAATAAAGAACCACTTCTAAATTTTATGGGCAATTACGGCACATAAGGCAAACTCAATTCACATTAAAGCACTGAAAAATTGCTGCCAAAGCATGTAGCACATTGTCAGTTGTGGTTTATTTGATGTAATATTTCCTACATTAGCAAGCCAAACGGTGTCGATATTGCAAGGCAATCTGCTTGATAAACCGGTCTGTTTAAAAGTCTGACTTGCTTGCAAAAAAAAAAAAAAAAAAAAGGCTATGTGTGTCTTCATTTTGTAATTAATGCCTGTATTTGATGCCTGTGTATTAAATCCGTGTGTTAGCAACTTTCTGACAACTTTCTCAAAATTATGAAATTTGTTAAAAGAGTTGATCTGTTTTTCACTTTGGGACCCATGCTGCTGTCCCTTTTTGAGAATTATAAAAGCCTCAGTCTTTTAATTGACAGCTCAAATAAGAATTGTCATGAGTAATTGTAGTCATTACAGTTTGTTGATTTTTAAATTGGCACCGTAGTGAATATCTACTGTACATAAGCCACAAACAGACCAAGATTTTTGGTGGAATGTAATTGCCTTTTGTCATGAAAGGCAGTAATTGACTAAAAGATACACCACTGTGATTTGATATGAAAATTAGCATTCAGCATTTTACTGTAGGTTTTTACAATGATTAATTTAAGAGAAGAAAATAAAGGGCAGAAATAAAGCAAAGGAATACTTTATTGACGCTTGCATGAACTTGATATTTTCCAATTTACCTCTCCTCCCCTTCCCCTCTTGCTCTCCTCTTTCGATCCCTCTCCATAATTGAATTGCTCCTTTGGTCGCTTAATGTGGCGGCAAATAACAGGAGGAAAATTCTCTACTGTAAACTCAATTCTGTTTCCACTTTGGCAGTGTACCTCTCTTCATTTCAAAGCACATGGGGCTGTTGCACTGGCTCTCTCTTGTTTGCTTTTTGTTCTCACCCTCTCTCTCACTTTGTCTTTCTTTCTTGTCAGGTAGTATTAAGGGTTGTTGATTTCAGTTCAAAGAGAAAATGGTAATCCTGGTTTTCCTCTGCTCTTGACCTTAAGATCACTTTAAGTCTTTGAAGGGAAACAACGAATAGATTTTACAGTCTATGTTTAAGATTGTGCAGTAAAAAAGCTGTAATTGATTTGGTTGTTTTTTGTTTTTTTTTTAATCTTGGTGACATTATTGTGAGTTTTTCTGCCACATGATGTGAAAAAGACTTATCTACCAGTCAAACTAATTGGCCTTTGGGTCAGTGTGAGCTGCAAAGTCTGAAGCTTGCACGCTTAAGTCAGAGACATGTGTCAAGGAATTTAGTATTTATAGCAAAGACAAAAGAAAGACTTTGCTCTCAAATAATCTGAGCAGGAGTGAGGTTCCTGCTAAGTCTTAGTCAAAAATAACACAAAATTGCCAGTAAAAGGGCAGTTGGATTCAGTAAATTGTGTTAACATTAAGTAATCAGCCAGTTAACAGTGAGAACTGTCAGGTTATAATGGCTGAACTGTACACTTACATAATTCAAAGGGTGGTGAGGCAGGGTCAGCTAGACCTGCTTATAATTCAACGAGTTCAAAAACATTTGATCCCCCCCTCTTGCCTTTGATCCAAGGGGCTTCTTATGTTCTGACTGACTGGCTGGTAGTTTTAGGTTCTACTCTTAGTGAAGTCATTTTAAAGGTTATTTATAGTCCTGTATAGTGTGTCAACTGTTTGAGTTGTCCCATGGCCAAGTGGAAAAAGCTGTTAAACTCTCCTGGAAGGGAAAGGCGACAAATGGTGTTGTAGACCCCTTCCCAAGTTCAGTGAGGGCTTCTCTATTTTTAAGTAAAACGCCTCCTTAACACCTCCCTTGCTTTCCAAATGATGTATTTTATTACACCTATTTGACTACAACCTTACTAGTCAATTGGTAGTCAAACAGCCGATCAGCCTATCCAGTGACTGCAAAGCATGAATGAAGCAGCTGATGGCAATCGGCTAATGCAAGCCCAATATAAGCGCTCTGTCTGAACAAATGCTGTTTTCCATTTTTATTTAAATCACAGATAAGTTAAGTAAGGTCCAGAAAAACAGCAGTGCTGTGTGAGAAAAGTTCTCCATACGTTTAGATGGGACCATTCTGCTGAAACATTAAATCTGGTTCAGCTTTTATCCCAAAACAATGTGATGTCATCTGGCAGGCCAATGATGTACATGCATCACATTGGATCAGGGACCCTAAATTTCTCCTGTTTTGGTGTCTGACAGCCTTCATGCTGTTACCTAAACTGGACAGTTTAAGTGAATAATTGAAAAAATGAAATCCTGACTTTTCTGTCGGCATGGTTTTGTTATATGTTCAAATGCTACATTTCTGTCCAAATGTGCATGGTGCATGGTGTATATGAGACTAATAATTATCTCTCTACATTTATAATCAACAGTGTAAATAATTGTAAAAGGTATTTTCTATCCTCTTCCTAAGGATAAGTCCATTGCCTCCTTTTTATATCTACTTCTCTTTATTCCTAATTTAGGTCCAGTGTTTCTACTTACATCTTATCTAAGTGCAAAAGACTAGTCATTGCAAAAGAAATTTAGCTGTAGGCAACTTATTGTACCATCACACTATTATACATGAATCTTGCAGTGAAGAAATCAGATGACTTGTTTAATTTTTAATGTTATCACTGTACTGCATGGGGAGTGGGGGAGCGACACATGTGGCGAGGGGTGACAGGGGAACAAGGGGTTGCTTTAATTGCATTGCATTTTCTGGTAATATTATTCATTGTCATAGCGGAGTGGGATAGAATTGCATTATAAAGACAGCACTTTAGGGCCTGCTGTCGGACTATGAATATTCATTACTTATTCTGCCAACAGCAATTTGTTGTAGCTTTGTTAAAAACTATTGATGTGTTTTTCAAGTCTGTAGGCTATAAGTAGACCCACAGGTATGACAAAAGGTAAAAGGATTATGTTTTTACAAAATTACATTTTCTTTCCTATCTTGACACAGAATTGGATGGATATCTATTTGAGATTTTTAAAAAAAATATTTTTAGACCCAGAATCCCATATTGTTTGTTTATGAAATGACAGCCTCAATTTCTAGCAGATGAATCAGGTGAATTTGAGACTCCTCTCATCTTCCCTTTGTTTGTTTCCTTTACTTGTGAATGTGTCCAGATTTGCCATCTTTCAAACAGCTAAGTAAAAAGAAAAGTTTTTATTAGGAAGTGGAAAGGACATGAACTGAGGATGTGCTTAATGACTGTCTCAAATGACAAAAGCTTTCTCTGCCTCACACACTCAAGGGAGGCATGTGTAACAAGAGAGGTGAAGGAGAAGGGGAGGCAGGAACAAAATGCTAAACTGTTGGAGTAAGACACAGATAATGCATCACAGTTGCAAAATATATTATTAACTAGAATTTCTTGAACATATTGAATTATCCACAACTAATCATGTTTTTTTAACCTGTAACAGTGAATACTTAATGTGCTGCAAAAAGTCCTATTAGTCCGTCTTTCCATTTAGTAAGATCCCTGGCCCTGGTATTAAAATGCCATCCGTATCTGTGTATCTGGATAAGCCACAACATATGCTAATGCAAGGTGTAAACATTAGCAGCACACATTACCATAAAAGTGTGACTAAACTTACAATAGCTTACATTTTGATCTCAGTCATCCACATTAGATATATGCAGTTCACACTGTGTTAAGATTTGTGAGGAAGTACCACTCAGAGTGCAGAACCATCATGACTCACTCTGAAGTTTGCAGTCAGCTTCACAGGCACACTCAGGAATGATTAGGCTACAGTGGTAGAATTCACAGCTTTTTGTGTCAAACACCGCCTGCCTGTCATTTCTTTCTCCTCCTGCGAGAGACGATCTGTTCTCGCTCAAATGAACAGTAAACGCAGACCATCGTACATCATGTCAAATGGTTTCCATACCCTTCCATGTTTGGTTTTAGGAATGCAGTGGCATCACTTTAGGAATGTCAGTGTCAGCTTGGCCACTATTTGGGTCCCATAAAGGCTAAACCTTACTGATTTTGCTGATCATGCCACCTTTCCTCCAGTGGCACCTTTAGATCCCAACTTCATAATATTCCTGAACTATATTAATATCTACTTGATGGCGTGTTACAACCTGTTGACAGACATGTATGGGTTCCTAGATGATGACTCCTAATGACTTTAATGATTCCCTGACATTTCCTTTAGTGCCACCTGCAGGTTGACATTTGTGGTAAAGACTGCGACACCCTCGGATTGTCATAAAAATTTAATGCAACCATTCTTGGTTCCAAAACATAATTCTAAATGATTTTGGAGATTCCCTGGTTTTTGTCTTTATTGCCCTCCAGCAGGTTGGCATTTTGGTTAGGATAACTAGGCAGCTATTACACTAATTGCTGTTAAAATTTAATAGTGTTCATGTCTCTCTTAGAATAATTTGTTTTAACTTTGGTAATCACTTAAGTTACAGTATCACAGTTAAATCAGTATTTGATCCAGTATTTGATTATTATCAGCTATGTTTAAACGAAGAGATTCCCAGCCTCTGCTGCACCTTGTGTTTACTGCTATTTAATAATGTTAGAATGCTAACACAATGAATTAAGATGGTTTCACATAAACATGAACAGCTGAACAGAAAGCCGGTACAACAAAGAGCATGTAAATCTGTCTTTTTTAGCATGTGTACATGTTATATAAAGTTAGGATTTAGCTCAAAGTAGCAGCTGTTGATCTTTTTCAAACCTTGTTGAGCACTTTAAAGAGTCTGTGCAAAGATGACACCCAAGCACAGTGCAGGTAAGAAAACTTACAAATACTGTTAATAAACGTGGACTGATTTTATTTGAACACCAGATGTAAATTAGCTGTAATTAATTTAAGTCTCTGGTTAATTCTCAAGTGTTACATTCCTACTGTGTGTGGGAACATAACTGTGTGTGTACATGCGTGTGTGTGTGTGTGTTTGTGTGTATGTTAGCCTGTGGGATTTTGTTTTAGTGATTCTCTGCTCATCTATTTCTGTCTGCCAGAGAGCAGCTGCTTCTGTCTGAACTGATCACATTAAGACGGACAGACAACAAAGAAAGCGAGAGAGAGAAAGAAGGAAAGACAGACAGAGAGAGAAAAAGACTGTGAATCTGTGTGTGTGTGTGTGTGCTGGTGTGTGTTTTCAGACTGTGTAGCTGGTGCTGATGATGATTAATTCTATGGATGTGGATCTTTGAAAGGTGCCATGTCTTTTGTCTATGTCTGATTCGCCACTCTCCCTCTTTCTCCACCTTTCTTCATTAACTCTTTTTCTCTCTACCTGTTTCTCCTTTCCCATATCCTATATCATCTCAGGAATCATTATTCCCCCATTAAAATCTGAACCAACACACTCACACCTGCCACCTTGTGCGTGTGCATGCATGTGTGCGAGTGTGTCCTTTGTCTAAAGTGGTTAAATATTCTAAAGATGGAGACCTCTTTTAATTATCCACTAATCACACTTTTAATTACCTGCCACACACACATCCATCACGGACCAGACTCAACACACATTCACACTCATACACACACTCACCCCCCCATTCATTACACTCACATCTACCACCTATAAAAGACATCTTGAACAAGAGATGCCAGAGCAGAGCCTGCGACGTTCTCAGTGACCCCTCATACCCAAGTCCGCAAACTATACAGACACGCCCACTCAGCCTGGGAAAATGTTTGATCCAGAGCTGAAAGGGACTGGATAATAAACCTCTACCTCCTTATAGCCCATGTCATTACAGATTCTGGACTGATTGTTATTGCGATGCAACTTGGCTCCCGTCCTGCGTACTTGAAGCTACAAAATACATCCTGCCAAACTGCCTCACTATACAATTAAATTCTGTAATTGTTTACTTTTTCCTGCACTGTGTTCTTGTCCTGCATTGTAATACTGCACTGCTGTACATATTATTTTTTTATGTTATATGTTATTCCTTGGGTATCAGTTTATTGACACGCTGTATGTCTGAAGTAGAACAATGATAAAAGGTCTGATTGCATATAATTTCTCATTGGAAAGATTTCTGAAACTATCAACCAAAAAGAGAAAGGGAGAGTGAAGGGGGGAATGAATAAGAGTGACAGTTAGAGACTGGCAGGTGATTATAACAAGAGGGACAGAAGAGACCATAAAACAAATTGGGGAAAAAGGTTATATGCACAAACACGTTTCCCCCCCAAGAGATTGTCCGTGTCCATTTTTATTTGCCTTCCTTCACAATGTAGATAAATTTTTGAATTTTCTAACTTTATCAACCACACGATAGCTTGACAAAAAGAAATGCTGAGTAACTGGTTAATGTCAGAGCCACAAGATGCCATCCCCAAGATCACAGAGCTGGATCAATAACCAGAAGGTCACAAGTTTTGTCTCTCTCACAGACAAATAAAGGATAAATTTGAGTGTTTCCTGCTTTTGGGAAATTACTCTCTCGCTTTCTGTGCTCTAACCTCTCTGTTCTTGTATTCATGTGGGAGTTTTGTGTTTATGGCTTTGGGGGCTTATGTCAAGAAATAAATGCATTCACAGTGTAAGCTTGTGACCCGATGTTACTCTGTTTTTAGCTCAAACCATGGATCTATCCATGCTTATGAAGAAAACTTGTTTTTTTCTTTTTTTGTCCTCTGCTTTCTTTCTTTTTACTGCTTTGCAAAGCTACAGGTTTCCTGTTTGGTACTATCACCCTTGCTCAGCAGATAAACAAACAGGCAGATATACATCGCTTCACACATGTTATTTTGTGTTGCTGCAGAGCAAGCATTTGTAATGGTATTTACTTTGTGTGCTCATTCTGCACTTGCAATTCTTGGAAAATGTTGTGGTTTCAAACAAACCTGCTCTCACCAAATGGGTGGAGTTGCAGCTGAGGTCATGTTTATGCCGAGCGAGTGTCACACTGCGATTCTGGTAAAATTTTAGCATGAAATTGAGCTTGCATTTATGCCTGTTACAACAAAACCAAGTGCAGTTTTTGTAGCTGTAGCTGTAGTTGGTGTCGGCTTGTACATTTTCTGCAGAAGAACACAAAAAAAGGCCTCTTATAAATTTTAACTTTACTTTAATTTTTTATTCAGTGCATAAAAACTGTTTTTTAACATGCATCAAAGGAGAGTCGATAATGGGCCAGATTAATGGGTGATTTCTACAAAAATAAACACACACACACATGCACAAAAACACAAACATATAATTGCTGGCCAGTGCTGGCTAATGTGTGTTCTGCCTTTTACCCAGAGTCATTTTAACGAAGGCCCTGAGTGTGTGCTGGCAAATGTTTGCCCAGTTTAAAAAACAAACACAGTAATCTCTGTCACACTGTATGGCTTTGGAGAGGGAGCCGGTCAGTGTGATGCATTCACTGACAATTTAGCTACAGGGCTTCATGCACATTTGAGCAATGAAGTGTGTGTGTCTGTGTGTGGTTAAGTTTGTGACAAAATAATGTGGATTAAAATGTTTTTGCCTGTTGGCAGAATCTTTTTTTTTATTTGCATTGTATTGATTTCCTATAAACAAGGAGACAAGTATATCAGTTAAAAAGTGTTGTTTTACAGGAGATGCTGTAAGTGTGTGGTCGTCTTAGTGTTGAAATACAGCAGGAACATTGTGCTTGTTTACTCTATACTATTTCTACTGACCTTTAAAGCTACAGGAAGCAATTTGTCTACATTTAAATAGCATTGTGTGCCTGTGTATTTATAATTTATTGGTGTGTTACAGTGTGTAAATCTGTGCACACAAAAAACACACACACAAGTACACACATGTGCAGACAATATGTATTACTTCTAACATGTTGCATGTCAAACAGCTGTACGTAAAAGTAAGGCTTTTGTCCAAAACAAATCTTGCTCAGATAAGATTCTATCAGCTCCTCAACCAATCAATTGGTTTATGGCAAAAAAACAACAGATTGTCTCTGATTAAATAAAAACACAGACAGAGACAAATTGCATAGAAACTGAATCACCAATGCTTTTCAGTTTCTGCAATGGTTGCTATTCCTATTTTGCTGTTTGTATTAAGCATCTGTGGACAATGATCTAAATTACTGACACAACTTTTTTAATATCTAGTGCTGGATTTGCAGAATTTATTACTTTTATTTTTCATGTATTTATTTCTCTAGTTTATCAAACACATAGCCTTTCAAGCTTCTAAGTTTATATTAAATTGAATATAATTGTAGATGTAAAGCGAAAGCAGAACCTACAAGTTTTGAATTTAGAGTTTAGTTTAGAATAACAATTTAGAATAACAAATTCAGGCTACCTTTTTCCATCAGCCACCAAATTCACATTTGTCCAACCATATATCATTCAATGTCAAACACCAGCTGTGTATGAATGACACCAAACCAAGAGATGACTACTTGCAGAGTAAAAATCTGAGTCGTAAAAACAGAATATAAGTCATATGATTTGAACTCCAACTCTTGATATCAGGTTCAAAAAACAGTATGAACCAGAATTAGAATTAGAATTTTTTTCAAGTGTAGATCCTACCGGCTTTCTGTTCAGCTGGTCTCTTCAGCTGAGCAGCTGGGAGAGACAGTGTTTGAGAATAAGGTGTGTATCTGTGGCTTAGAGAAAGAGAGGGAGAGAGCGTGTGTGAGACGGAGAGACAGCGAGAGAAGTCAGTGCCAGTTGTGTGGTTAATTGGTAGCAGACATAATTAGTGCTAATTAGGATAATAGCCATTCGTCTAGAGATCCATCCACCTAATGGGACTACAACAGTCACTCAGCTGTACACACACAGACACACGCACACACACACATACAAGTCCCACAAAAGGGGTTGTTACCAGCAATCCAGCCTCCCTGTTCGGTAAACGTGGTCTTGTACTGGAAATTTAATGTATAACCAGTAATGAAATATATTTCCCTTATGAAAAAGTGAATGTTTTTCTATGTGTGTTTATGTGGCTAACCATCAGCGTATGTATGTGGATGACAAAGAGACAGACATAAAGCAGAGGTGGAAAGGAAGTGAGTCACAGAGCTGTAGCTGAACAAACAGTGAGTGGAGAGAAAAGTCTTCCTCCTCTGTTTATTCAGCATCCATTCTCACCCCCCTCTCCTCACCTCTCTTCCTGCCTCCATCTAACCCTTGCCCCTCTTTGCTTTCCTTTCCTCTACCGTTTGCCTTTCCACTTCTCTCTGCCTGTCCCTGAGGCCATGCCAGGGGACATTAAACAAATGCAGTCTGTCTAGGATCCCTCTCTAACTCTCTCGTTCTTGTTTTCTGTTTCTCCCTCTTCCTCTCTCGCTCTCTCTCACATATACACACAAATCAGTTACCTTCGGACCGCAGGCCCAAGGCCATGTGTGTGTACTGGACTAAGTGTGTGCGGGCATGTGTGCATGGGTGTGCATTATGGAGGACTTATTGGCAGTGGCAACTGGCCAAATCGGTGAGCGACAACAGAAAAGTCTCTCTTTCAGTGTCCGCTTGACCGTTTGAAGGAACGGTAAAGGTGATTAAGGAAGCAAGCCTGTGATTTAGGCACTGCCTTAATTACAAGTCGCAGCGCTGCAGAGTGTGTAGGGCAAAAGGTAGGGAAATGTTTTCTGAGTCAGTGAAGGGGCTGTTAAAATCTCTCAAAAACACATTAGTGTTCATTACTGTTGTAACCTCTACCATCGTTTCCCTTTTACTCTCTTCCACCTTCTCTCAATTGGTCTCATGTGCAGTCATATATGAAGGCTGTATTTCTCTGATTGGAAAAATCATCATGATTCACCATGCAGAACTAAGGCAATAATGGATAATAATCTTAGGAATGGGTTATCATGAGTTGTTAATAAGGTGTGGACAGAAACTGAAATACAATTTTGACATTAAAGTGGAGTAGGATGGTAGTAAAGAGGAGGGTTGGTAGATAAGTTCATGGCCTAAGGTAGAAGGAGAGGTAGAACTCTTTAAGTGGTTTTGCGAAAAGTGTGAAGTTTTTAACTTTTGTGGTATTTCTCCTTCAGGTAATTAAAAACTGCAAGTCAGCATGGTCTGAGAAAATGGACAGCATCTTCATTCAAGCACTATTTACTTGTCAGGATGCAGAAAGGTTTATGTTTTTTCCAATGCACAGCTCTGATGGATTACTAAGCAAACAATCACAATGTGATTGATCAGTCAGTCAACTGCTGAATTAATTCAGACATTCCTTGAAGCATCTCTTTGTATCATCAGTTTTGTTACTAAGTGATGCCCTTTACAGTCAGCTCACTCCTTAAATATGTGACCTTTGCCTCTGTGAATTAATGCCTCTGCTTGTTTTTTGTGCACAATATGTAGAGCTTTATACATCTTAGGAAAATGTAAAAATTTTGTAAATTGACTGCATTTATATAATTCACTTTAATGTAAAGAGTTAAATATTTTCCTCTCTTTCACCTGGAAACTCTGGTTATTAAAGCAATTGTCTTTGTTGCCATAATGCTGCGCCAAAGAGAAACATTTTAGATTTAGTTTTGCTTCTAACTCTGTGGCAATAAAGACCCTTACCTCTTTCACAGAGACAATGCTAGAGACAAAAGAATAGATCTTACCAATTTGATGTGAGACAACCGGCCTGCAAAAAGCCCTGACCACATCTGTGTCAAACATCGTTGGTATGAACCAGAAGGCTGTCTCTAAACCAGACTGTGTCACCATCAGTACTCAACCTTTTCATTGTTTTTTCTCAAGTAACTACAAATGGGTCTAATGTTCAAGTATCCAATCATTTTCCTCGTAACTTTGGCCGTGCAGTAAGTGGCCTTTAGGACATTGCGTGTAGGTCTGATTGATCTAACCATTCTAGATGTGCCAGATGGGGGACTCTAATACCATGGATGTTTTCCTGTTATTGTTTTAATGTAATACAGAATTTTCTGACCTTGATTCAGATTGGGTTAGACACAGCCCAGACCCTCTAAATAGTTGATTCACATTTTTAATGCATCGGCTGCCTGCTTCCATTATTTCTTCTCATTTGGTTCAGCTCCAACTGGCTTATTATGGAGATGTGGAGTTGTTTTGTGGATGCTTTGTTTTCTCCCTCTTGTTGATTACAAGATAACAGGGGCTGCACACATTCTGTGTTTTAAGTGTCTGAGGGATCATTTTAGAGCAAGTTTCAAGCAAGTGCTTAAGCACTCTAAATGGGTCTTCTAGTTGGAATGCCAACAACAACCCAGTTGGAGGCCACTGCTATACCACTCATCCACTCATCAACAACAGGTATACAGTGCATTATGAGACTCATAATATGAAGGGTAACAACATTAAGTCACAGAATTTCTTTTTTGAACCAAACACTTTCTAGATACATCAGCATATGGTGCGTTATTGAGGAGTTGATGGGTTAGAGATAGATTAGATTTTTTTATGTCAAGCAGCTGGTCACATTTAAAACTACAGACAAGTGTATAACCATTATTGATGTAAGAAAACACTGTCTTGGACATTTACTTTCTAACTTTCTCAATAGCTTTTTAAGAAATGCTTTTCCCAAGGTTACCACACAGAAAAATACCCCAAAATTAAAGCTGCATGAATAACATAATAGTCTGACCAAACTCTACATCTTTATTTAACTTGCAGGCCCCCGCCTCACATTTTGAGGAATCAAAATATTAAACTAATGTCTTTTCAAAGATAACTTTGCAGCACTGCATTTTGACTGAGCAAGAGGATTAAAGGATATTCAGCAAATATATGTACTGTCAAACAAATCTTCAACCCCAGGCTGTTAACAATAGCTTAATTTAAACTATGCATGAAAATCACTAAAGCAGTCACTGTCACGCTACTAGCAGCAGAATGTCAAAAGCTACTGGCAGTGGTCCATTCTTCAGTCTTAACTCCGTTAGACTGTTTAATCCCATTTCAAAAACAGATCGTATTTTCCAAAACTACATGAAATTGTTGTTGGAAATTGGCAAAGTTAAGTTCTCCTCATTGTTTTTTTTCTAGGTTCAATACCATTATTATTCCTATTTTTTCTCCTCTGTACTGTTATTACACAGTACCGTCGAATATCTTATACCCTCTAAGACTTCAGCTTCTGCTTCGGTCCAATTAACCCAGAAGTTGCACATAAGGGACGATCTGTCGGACTTTACCATCAGTAAAGGAGTTCATCCTATGGAATCATTGAAAAATACTTCACTGAAAGCTTTGTGCTGTGCATTAAGACCAACTAAAGCAACGAAATTTAACTGTTACAGAAATTCAGTTGCAGATTATAAATGAATGACTTAGTAGTTGCAAGACAAAGTTTGTATTGTTTGTTTCTGAACTGAAAGGTTGGAAAATGAACTATTAAAGGATTTCCCTCTATAGGAAGAGTCTGTAAATACATTAAATTACCCCCCACAGTACTTTTTAAAGAGGCATTCCACTCTTATTCATTGTTTTTACTCTGAACCAAGTTATTGTATATGAATGTACTGTGATGAATGTTTATACCGACATTTCTTGCAGAATTTTTCAAAATCAGCATTTCATGAGTTTATAGTTGCTCAAAATATAATTTTCTGTTGTGCAGAGAAGTACAACCCCCGAATCATTTGAGGTTGAAATAAAGATAAATCCTTTTTTGATTCCAAAATGTAACACCTAAAATCAAAAGTCCTTTCTAACCAGAATGCCTCTCTCCATATCAGAGCAGAATCTGGTGTGATGCTGGATGTTTATTCCTCTACTCCCCCAACCCCACTTTCTTGTACATGCAGTCATCATCATCATCAGCCTTCTGCCAGTGTCTGTCCCAGCACACAGTCCAACCTACACATTACTCAGAGCCCTCTGACAAGCACTATAGCCCATGCAATTGAATGCAGATTTAGAATTTAAAAGTCAGTCTTTTAAATGAAGCTTCAAATTTCCTAATTATTCGTCACAGCCCTAACTGTTTGGGGCTTATGCATGTCATAAAATTTAAATTTAAAAAATTCTTTTAATTATAGCGATAAGCCATGATTAGCAATTGTTGCTCAATTACTTATTATAGTTAAGCAGCAAAACTGCTGAACTCCTCTCCCTGGAGAAGGAGTCAGTGAAACTGCACTCATTTAAAATACCTGCTGAGCAAGACTCATCAGTCATAAGAGTCAACACTATTTTTTTTCTAACACTCTAGCACGTTTCAATTTTAGGATAATGGTTAGACTTGGTGTTTTAACGCCTGAGAAGTACCACTGCACTACATTCTTTCTCTTGATAATGAGTCCATGATGAAAGCAGGGCTACAGCTACGTACTCACCCTCAAACACAGACACACACACATCGGAGAGCCTCACCTTCTCTGAGTCACAAGCCCAGCTGCAACACAGGTACCACACAGAGACCTTTAATAAAGTGCCATAAATGCACTCTTATTGACTCTCAAGGCTCAGTGTTTCCAGTGTAGACGAAAAGACTCTGACTGCTGCTTATAACTGCTTCGCTATGACTACCAGCTCTACGTCACTGTTCCTACTACACTGGTTATTCTGTCACACTGCGGTTGTCTCCTTAACCTCCCTTAAAGCATATTACATAGCTACAAGACCAAACCCTCTGCAGTGGTTGTTCTGTGCAGATCTCTACACTGTCTTTTAAATATGATCAGGAAGCCTCAAGTTGAATTTGGGTATGTACTTGCTCTTGGTATGGTTATGCTTACACAGTAGCTTTAGTGTTTGTTTTAATGCCAGCCTCTGTTTGCAGTTGTGCAGATAAAGAGAAAACACAGGCAAAAAATAAATAAAGATATCAAAGAATATATTGATGAATATAGTACAAAGGCTTTTCTCCTCCTCTCTGCATTTAAAACAATGCACTCTCTGCAGCCGAGTTTTATAGTTACCAATTACTCTGGGTTGGAGGACACCATGCCACAACTCAAGCTGACAGGCAATTTTAAGAGCCCGAATGAAAAAAAAAAAATTTGAATACCTAAAGCCTGTGTAAAGTTTGTAATAACAAAATCCTAAGTTTAAGCAGGATTCACAGAGTTCCACAGACACACACATACACACCTAAAGTAGCATTCAGCTGGTATAAACCTGTGTACATCAACTATCAATCATCCAGACAGTCCACTGACTTAAACACCGGAGCAAACATTCGCTTTAAAACGGCTGCGAGGAACAGTGAATGCTCCCAACTGTGTGAATAAGTGTGTGTGTGTGTGTCTGTATGCAGTGTAATGTGTGGGTGTCTGGCAGGCGCTTGCTTTGGGGCTGAAGCTGCCAGAAAGACTACTGCCTGAACTCGCCTTATAGTGGAGTATACCTCCTACTGCCCTGCCACCACCACACTCCTCTACCCCAAGCCTCTGTGTGTCAGACGCAGTGTGATTCAAGAAGATGGCTCGCTGCCTATCGGAGATAGAGAGGGAGGGCAGACATGGCGAGGTGGACGCTGTTGGCAGGAGACTCAGTCGGACCTAACACACATACTCACACGCACACTCTTCGGCGCACTTAAATATAAAAAGCACACTCATTCATGCACTGACTCGCTCACTCATCCTCTGGCCTGCAACATGTGTGTGCTAATTAGCTCTTGGCACACTCGTATGTGTGTAAACATGTGTGTGTGTGAGTTTAGCAGTCAGTCTTGCAGTGCAGACACCCATGAGTGTTTATTAAGTGAGTCTTGGGGCCAGATAGTTAATGGAAGACCGATCTGGCTCGGTGCATTGGTTCAAAAGAGTAAGGGGGAGGGAAGGGGAGAGGAGACAAGACAGCACTGTTGTGTAGAGTGAGGTGAAAGGACAGTGTGACAGGCAGCTAGAGATGGACAAATGCAAAGAAAATTGCATGAAACTAAGAAAAAAATGTGCAGATTGTAATCTTATAGAAAATGGAAAATGGGATATGAGAGAAAGAGTTAGAGAGGCTGTTTTTTATTATAATAGGGGGTTGAGGGATATAAGGAGGGATGCTGCAAGAGAAGGAAATAGGATGTAGTTGATTACTGTATTTTAATTTCCCTCTTATGCCCGGGGATAAACTGTCACACACACACGTGCACACATGAGCATGCAAAATCATGCACAGTTTTACAACTGAGTTTGTCTTTAATTAAAAGCCAGAACATTTTTCTTTCCAGTTAATTAAATGTAGAACTAAAGCTTGAAACTAGAAAGTGGCATGTTGGAATTATACCATTTAAAATCTCAACTACATTGCTATGTATACTGCAGAGAACATGTAAGCTACTCTCATGCACCTGCTTAGTTGTTTTACCTGTGTGTGTCTGGCTATATTGTAACTCTTAGAATGAGACTGTAAAACCTTACTCCAGCTACTCACAACAAATACACTTTTATACATTTTTTAGAGGATATTTTAGATAAATTAATGCCTTCTAATGTCTAACCTTGCCTTACTTCTTTCAGGCAAATTTCTTATCTCTCCCCCTGTGTTGCTTTTTTGATATGAAAGCTTCATGTGACGATTCTCTTTTCTAGCCCAAGACCTCCTAATTTAGAACGAATAAAAGCATGAAGCAAATTACTGTAGCCATCAGCCTCTGTCATCACAAGTAATTTCACATGTAAATAGTACATATAAATTGGATATGTAAATGAGAAAAACACAAAATGAACAAGTATTTTTGACTCAACAAATGTTCAGATGTTAATATGCTATCTTAATTGGTCTTACTGCATTCTCACACCCGCCCACAGAGCCTCTTTGACTTTGAATGTTAATAACTTCAAGCCTCCAAGGCTCTCTCCTCCCTCAGAAACTATAGGCAAGTGCAAGCATGCCGTCGCTGTCTATTAATCAGCATGCGCTGGGTAAAACAGATGTGATGAGATGGGCTGGTCAGTGCAGTTAATGAGCTTAACAGCTATAAATTGCATTATAGACCTTGGTGAGGATGCAGAATCTATCCTAACTGTAGAATAAGTAAGAGAGAATGGGAGAAAGGTTTGGTTAAAAACCTCTATTTCAGGCAGAGATGTAGTTTAAGGTGCACACAACACACACACACACACATGCAGACACAAAGCAACATACACACAGAAATACACTCACACAAATAGAGTGTCAGTGTTAGGGTTGAGGCTCCGGCTCTTGTGGATGTTCTCCTGGGAAATCATACTGAATAAAATTAGACCTGAGGAATTCTCTCTGTATGTGTGTGTGGGAGTGTGTGTCAAACAGCTTTACTCTTTTCCTCTCCTCAATCAATGTGTACTTCAATCGGTACTTCCTATCTTAATTTCTGTCATATACAACACAGTCATCTCTAAGCTTTGGAAGATATTATATCATATTGGTTTGGCTAGTGTAACCATAAGTGTCTTATAAGGATGGGGGTGTCAAACCAGGAGAAACAGGTACCTACTCACATTACACAAGGGGGCATTGTTGTGTTTTGGCTAATTCATTTACGCCACAACTTTCCCTGGCAAGAGAGGAAGGAAGAGGGACATCCAGGCAGAGTTGGAAAGGAAACAAAAAATAAATAAAAAACACAACAAGAAACCTTTGAAGACAAAAGAAACTGTTTAATGAATTTTAATTTTACCTACTCTTCAATTTATAAAAATTCACTTTTAAAAACTGAATGAAAACAACAAAGTGGGCTGGCCATGCAGATAGTCTATGACAGGGCTAATGGGAAGCTTACGGTGATAACCTGCGGACACAGCTATTCAGGAGGAGAAAAGACAATGACCTACAGATACCCCCCTAAAGATAGCAAAGAGTACACACATACAGGGAGATAAGGACACACAGTCATGTTAAATCCAATGCGGATAGGGAGGCACAAGGTTGTGAGTTGGCTAGCCTGTAGGTTAAGACAGATCACAAGCCCTGGTAAGCTAGCAACATAACAATCAATATTTTGCTTTTAAAACTGCATCTAGGGAGAAGTAACCTAAACTGAGTGAAGGAAGCTTACAAGGTGAGAGCTGTGATGTCAAATCATCTTATAATCAAACAGTAGCAGGTGAGCAGGATGCAGTGGAAAAGCTTCACCCAGCCACCACATGCAGTATTGGCATTTTGCTTATTAGTCTTAATTGTTTATAGAGTTGTTGGCCCAAGTGTTAAGGGGTTGATTCAAGTGGCATAGATGACACTTGCTGTTTTGTGTGCCAAATTGAAATGTGGTCAAATCCATACCCGATTGACATCGTGCCAGTCAGGTTTTGGTGAGGACCAGTTGTGGCCAAATTAGCACTGTTTAACAAACATCACAAAAAAGTAACACATCTTACAATTCAACACTTAGAAATGCAGATATTTTTTGCAAAATTAAAATGTGCTTTAACCAAGTATCACATGCATGTGTATCTCTCTATCTCTCTCTTTCTTTATATATATATGTATGTACATAAATAATCACAAATGGTGTCTGAAATGTCTTTGCAATCTAGACACAACATGCAAAATTTGTGTAGGTATTGAAGAGACACTAGGAAAAGACTGTGTAAGAGTAAAAGAGTGTCATCTCACTTTAATATGCTTTATTCTCCCTTTGGTCTCATTGATTTTGTTTCACTGTCACTGTGTTAATATTGGGAGATTTCTACTCACTGACATGCCGAAAACACAAGTAGCATCACTAAAAACATCAGTCTGGGCTTCCTGCCTGTCGGCTTCTGTTCCCAGGCACACAAGTTCAAACACATGGAAATCTGAGCAATACAAATCTATTTTTTACCCTTCTCAACTCCCTCCCACTATCCTCTCCCACACCATCTCCCTCCAAAACTAACTTTTCCTATGATGCTCTCCTAAAAAGCAACAGAACCACAAAGTCTGTTTGTAAGTGATTGTTTCTTATCTCTGTGTGCTCATGTCAGAACAGTATTAGATCTGGTTTGTTTGTGACTGTGTGTGCTTGTGTATTCTGTATGTTTGTGCTGTATTGATTGCTGCTGGTAAGTGGGGAAATGAGGATGGATCAGTGTAAAGAAGGAATAACCGAATACAATACACAAACAATAAGAACGGCCAAAGGAATGAAAGAGACACAAAAAATGAGCCACATATCAATCTGAGACAGGAGGAGAGATTTATTTAAGCTCCCGGAATCCTCTTTCCTTTCTGATGAATGTATTCAGTGTTTCCTTCCCCTCTTCTGAATTCTAAATGATCCATGTACCAAATACTCTCCTGTTGTCAGAGCCTTGGTTTGAGCAGTGTCTTGTCTGGGCCCAAGCGACAATATAGGAGGAGGCACATTTTGTCTCCCGTCGTTGTTACTGTGTTTTCTTATTTTCGTCTGCATGTCTCGTTTGTGCCCTACAGAGCAATCACTTTGGACAATCAGCTGGTCGTCTTGGCAACCACTGCAGCAGACGCAGGACGTTACCATGTGGAGGCCATCAACGAGATGACAGGAGAGAATGTGACGAGTCCAGCCATCTACCTGAGCGTCTCAGGTAAGAAAAAAACATTCTGCCTAAATATATAAAAGCTCTTGGGTGCAGCTTTGGGTCCGTCTTAACTTGTTCACCCTCCATGTCAGTAACATTAAGTCAACAGTGAATTAAACCATGCAGCATATTTAAACCTCACAAAGAGGCAGTTTGTTGCGTAATCAGATATGATTGATTGTGAATTATAAGATTTTTAGACTCTTTGAGAAATTGTTACTTGCTCATTATGTGATTTTATTTGACCTTTCTTACGCTCTGGGGGGAACTTGATTGGACCCTCTGTGTTGAATGAATCCAGTTATATCGCTGAACCCAAAGATTCAATTGAAATCTACACTATTTGTTGAGCTGAGAAGGCAGAAGGCAGTTTGAGTGGCACCCTAATTACTGTTGACGAACCAGAATATAAAACCTGAAAATGAGATGAGCAGCCGAGGATATGAAATGTTGATTAAATACGTATATGATGCATAAGAAGAACAGATGTAGCCAACATAATTTGCTATCATTATTTTTTTAGGTACTTGATCCGAATACTGGCAGCTCAGACTTATAACTTTTACTTTGAAAACCTTAAATTATTTAGTGAAAGTTGACCTTGAAGATCCCAACAAATTGAAACTGAAAGTAATGTGATACAGCGAGATCATTTTATCAGAGAAGACTCACCTTCTTCAACAACAAGCGAAGGCTGTCTATTCATTATAGAGTGATAATAAATCTCATTATGAATTTCATTTGTGGGTTTTTACTTCACAAATAATCTCTGGCCGAGAACAGACACTGGCCTGTAGAGCCAGGATTAATTTTGTCCTTTGGCAAGTAGTTTACAGCATAGATATAAATTACTCACAGCTATATTATTACCTCTTGTTTGACAGCAGTGGCTTTAACAGGCATAAACTTGAATCATCATTAGCTAAAAATGAGGAGCCTTTGTGTCTTAATGTTTTGCAAACAGGTTCATAAAGAATAAGAGATGACAAAACATTCAATAAAAGAGATATTGGCTTTTGAACTATGATCTGGGTAGTTTACCAGCCAGATCCAAAATGGCTCCAAAATGAGAACAGCAACCATATAAAACATGGTTTTTCACTGATTTCCTTGCACTTAATAAAAGGGTTAAGACACGCAAGGTACATTTCAAATAAAAAGCTAAACTTGTGTCCAAATTTTATTTGCATTGGGTTGTCTTTGCATTGTGCAGCATGTTTTGATAAGTGACTGTTAGCGAATGAAATGTGAGGTAAAAGGCAACCCTCACAAGAGCTGCAAAGTTTAATTCCTGCCTCTCTCCTCCTTTCTTTCTCTCTCTCTGTCTCTGTCTCTCTTTGGTCCTGCCTCTGATACGGTCTTTATCGCTGTATCCTCCTCTTTATATTGCTTCTCCTTGGAGGCCAGAGGATAGACTCTACTGTCTAACAGTCCTTCAGCTGAAGTGTTCACTATGGGTAAACGAGGGAGGGAGGGAAAGGTAACACTCTGTCCCTTGTGGCTGTATAGAGTTTTAATTAGATTCTCTTTACAGGGTTGTATCCTTTGGCATCCTTTGTCACAAACGCACACACTCTGACGTACACACAATCACATAAATATACACAGAGCACCTTGTTACAGCTGTCAGAGTGGAGTGCTCCCTTGGGCGTTTTTTTAGGAATCGTAAGAGTATAGTTAGGCTCCACTGATCAGTCTTCGGCCATAAAAGTCTGCGTGTGCGTGTGTTTATCAGTGTGTATTTTCTACAATAAACACGTCTTGGGTAAATATCCTTTGCTATAAAGCAGTGTTTTATTCAGTTTATTTTTTTTTCCTGAGATCGGAGAGAAAAGAAGAATTAATAAAACCTGCAGGACAAAAGGAAGAGTCAAATGATGCAGAGAGCAAGATGTAAAGGAAAAAGGCAAGAGAATAAAAAATAGGAACTAAGAGTCACATTTTTTCTTCAATATTATTTAATGTTTGAGGGTTATTTTCTTGGTTATTCCTTTATATGAAACCTTCAAGAGCAGGTTGGTTGATGGATGTATTTTTAAAATGGATATGCGTTTTAGATGTGAATGTGTTCGGTTCTAATTTCATGTGCAGTGTATTAAGTTGGATCAAAATGAGAGACTCGGTATGAAGAATCACAGTATTCTCTGTAAAACTAACAGTCATACATAATACATATTACTGTATAAACCCTGAGCAGCAGACTAGACTATTAAGGAAAAAGATAAGCAAAGGTGTGATAGCAGAAAATTTGAGTAAAAATGGAATCAATTTTGTGCAAATGAGATTAAATGGAGGTAAAATGAATTGATGGGCAGTTCACTAGCTTAACTGCCACATGGAAATCCAGTGTGAATGATTTCATACAAATTGTGTTTTTGTTCATTTGTACATCCTCTTTTTTATATTTTCTGTCCCATCTCTCTCTCTCTCTCTCTCTCTTCCCCCATTTCCTGTCTCCCTTCTTTGCACTTTTACATTTCATTAAGCAGCCTGTACTGGATCTGAAGACAGAAGTTCATAGCTGTCAGTCAAATTCCCTATTTCTATAAATGTTGTCTTTCTTTTTAGAAATTCTGTAGAATAAATGAGATACCTATTTCTTCTCTCCCCTTTCTTACTTTGATTTGAGCGTTGTGCATGGCAGAAAGAAGGAAAAAAAGGACTGGTAGAAAAAGAGACTCACTGATGAAATGAGTCTCGAGTGAAGACTGAAGAGATGACCAACAATCTGTATTATATGTCTCTTTCAAAACCACACATGGCCACAGGAGAGGAGTCATTTACTATTAACATACAGTCACATTTTATATATTCAAGCCTAGAGAGCCTTTAAGACAGGTGGCTCACAATCAGCTGCATGCCTGCTTGCAAGATTCATTATCTGTATTTCCCTGAACACTCTCCTGTAAGTGTGGCCTAGACTGCTCAAAATAAAAAGCACTGATATTCCTGCTCAGGCTGGTAGAGCTAAAACTGATAGCAGCTTAACAGCTTGGTGAGAGGTCAAACACTGTAATCACAGGAAGTATAGTTGCCTCTAAAATAAACAGCTCCTGGAGCGTTATATCACTGCCGACAACATATGGTGTTACAGCAGACATTTTCAGTCAGTTATCACTGCATACTGAACATGACAGATTGACAGAATTTTAAATATTCAAAGAAGAACATGAACTGTAAGCAAATCACATCAGCACAGCCACTCCTGGGATGAAGGATCTGATTCAAGGCACGGGTTTAAGCAATTAGTTAGTATAGCCTACATGTGTTTAATTCTGTGTGGGTAAGTGTGTATGAGTGCGCGTGCATTCAAGAGAAAGAGAGTTTTAATGGCCTAAGGGTATTTCTGTTAACAACAGGAGATGAGGATCCCGACTTCAATTAATTCAACTCCATGTATACCTCCTATCATCTGTCCCTCTCAGTCTCCCTTAAATACACACACACCTCCGCCTGTCAGTCAAAACAGCAGTCAATCTCCCTGTTGCCCAGAAGACTTTGTGCATGTCTGTGTGCTTCTCTTCATTTCACACCAGTGGAGGTCTTTGTAGATTTGTACATCAGACCATTAGAGCAGCAAAATATCCCCAAAGAGAGCACAGGCTGGAGGTTGACTTAGCACACACAGACATGCAAACATAAACATGAAGAAGATCCATGCCTAGACACACACGGCATGTGTGGACATGATCAAAGTCCTGCACTATACAGGATAAAGAAACAAGACAAAACAGCCTGAGATCTTTACAAGTCAAAAGAAAGAAGTTATGATCCAGCATGTATACATCTTACATATGTCACAACAGGAGAGAGGACAGGAGAGGGCATGCAAGATAGACTGGAGAAAAACAGAGCAGAAAGCAGACTAAGGAAAGAGGGGGTTCAAGAGTGTGGCAGATGCATATACATACACATATGCTATAATTGCTGTAGCACTTTAAATGCTATTTCAGCTTTGTGTTCAATAGTTGATCAGCTGCCTTTATCTTTTCTGTTGAGGAGACATTATGTCACGCTTGTTAATGATTGCTGAAATGCAAAAAATAGCTTGGAATATCACATGCGCACATAGAAGCACTGCTAACTGAGCGTACTCTTTCAAAAGAGCACTCCTGCTGTTCAGTATTTCGCTTCCATAGAGTTGGAAGACTTGCAAGACTTTTTTTTGTTTTTTTTAAGAAATTGTAGCTGTAGAGGGCAAGATGTCCCGACTTTTAGTCCCTACATGCAGTTAATAGCATATTTTGGTTCAGTCTTTGCTGCCTTGTAAATGCTCACATCACACAACGGAAGATTTTTTTCATCTCTTGTCACAGTTTAATTAGCACTTCTCATAACAAGGGATCTTGATTAATGAATGGAGTCCTTCCTTAAATTGCCCTACATATTGTGTCTTTATAATAATTGAATGGCAAAGTCTATGCAAACTCCTGGCAATAGAGTTTTTAGAAACAAGTTCTCTGAAGCACAACAGAGTTGGAAGCAGCTGTTTGAAAATTGTCAGCTTGTTTTTGAAGCTTCCTAGTTCTGCACAGTAATGAATTGAGTTATAAATTTGATTCTGCTAAAAAAAAAAGAACAAAAAACTTTCAACAGGCAGCTTCACAAGTGCTGTATACATTGAGGTGGCTGAATAGAGCAAAAATATAGATAAGAGCAATCACACGGCGGAAAAGACGAGAAAAGACAGTGATTCAAGAGCAACACAGAAGCGACTGTTGAAAAGAGAATGAAGGGACGGAATGGCTCCAAGTGCATAAATGCATTGTGAAATAAGTCCATATCCTCTCATAACCTTAATCATTATATGTGTGTCGGGAGGATGTAGGAGTCTGAGTTTGATTACCTTGAGTTGGTGATTGGGGGAGAGTCTGTCTGAGTTTGATTACGCCTCCTGAAGGAGACTCCCCTGGTGTCTGCCATTTAACGTCACTCCATTTGTTCAGTTTATCCTCTTTTACCCCTGCCTTCCCCCTTGGCCCTGAGAAGTGACGGAGTGGCCTTTGTCAAGAGCTAAAGAATAGACTCTAGTTGCTTCTGACTCAGCTGACCTCCGGATAACCCAGATATACACACACACAGACACACAGCGTTACATGTACACACAGTATTGGTTTGGAAAAATCGCCATGGAAGAAGAAATTCAAGAAAAATGATTTTCTTTTTGCATGGGACATTTGAACAGTAAATTGTGCATGATGCACAAGTTTCTGTTTCTTTTAAAAAACTGAATACGTTACGGATTATTTCATGAATACTGAGGCTGTTTGAATAAGTGTGTGTTTGATGATCATGTTTGTGTTGTTTTTTTATGCATGCCTGTTTGTCTCTGTGTCATTTGTTTCTTTTTCTAATCGTCTTCCCTCCCTTCCAGATGTTTCTTTTCCACAACACTGACTCTTAAATGTGAGCCTGCCATGGATCCTTCTGTGCATATGTGTGTGTGTGGGTGCATGTGTGTGTGTCTTTGCTCCAGGTCCCATCCCAGTTGTTCTCTGGCACGTCTAATTGGAGGTATTTTAGTGTCCCTGGAGAGACTGAATGTGTGACTGTGTGTTTGTGGGGTGGAAAAGAAGCAGTTTGTGTTTATGTGCTTATTTGCATGCATGTGTCTGTGTGTTAGTGCCTTGTAGTGTCATGGACCCATGCACACCTACCAGGCCTTATTTTAAAACCTAAAGAGAATCACAGAAACCCCTGTATCCCCAAGTGCAGCTGAGTTGTTTCCAGTGCTGCAGCTCACATCAAGCACTCAAGGTGTCTTGCATTTTGCTGCATCATGCCGTGGTAGGCTTCAAGGAACTCAATAGAAACCTTTCAAACCAACATGGCAAGAAATTAATCTGTGCCACAATCTGTCTCTGTGTGTTCTTCATGGATAGACGGCAACTCTTGGTGTCAGGAGATTTTAGTCAAACCAGTGAGAGAAGGATGCTGATAGCCATGTGGAGAAATGATTCTCTCCCAGACTTCTTGGTTGGTGTCTCCTAAAAGCAGAAACGAATGCCAAATTAAATGCTGCATAACAACTCAGCACCCCCTTACACAAGCACAGGTGTATGCACTGAACAGTGACACTAGATCTGTTTTCTCCCTCTTTCCCTTCCAAATGACTGCTTTTTCATTAATTACCACCAGAATATGGCCGTTTTTGGGAGCAGCTGCCAATATACTTTATTTAACAGTGCGATAAAAATGACTAAAAGATTTCACAGCTATGGTCAGATGTTAGACTTTTCTCTTTTTAGCTAACAGGGCATTCCTGCATAAAACGTATTTTTCTTAGATGGGTGCTAAATTATAATTGGCACCAGCAGCAGCTTACAGATTACAGTAGCGTGTGTTAATATTAATTATAGTAATGATAATTTTTCACCATGTTTAGCGCTGACAGTAGAAAAAAAAACAAAAAACACCAAACTCAATTAAATACAAAAAACTGAGAGAGCAGGGGTCCAAAAAGTACAATAAAGCCACCTGGTGCACCTGTTGTGATGAATTTGTTGGCACTTGCAAACTAGAATCTGACAAACCATTGTAAACTGAGGAGTCCCCAAGCTGTGAAAACTTTTGTGATCACTTAAAAGGGAGAGATTAATTAATAATTTTGGCATTTTTGTAGATTTGGTTGCACAAATAGTTATTATACTTTTTGGACCCTTATTTAGAGCCAGAAAACTTTTTAGAGACCAGTATATTCAATCATCAGCAGAAAATATATCTGTGACTTTTCTTATGTTAATGATACGTCAAAAATAAATGTGAAATAACATTTAAATAGATCCAGCTGTTCCTATGCAGATAATATGCTGCTTTTCTTTGTGTTGTATCAGAATAAATTCAATGTTTTTGGGGGAATGGAGTGCTGGTGTACAAAAAAACAAAACATGTGATAAGTCAGGTTGGGTTTTGACAAGTTGTGCTTCACATCTTTCACTTTTTCTGAGACATTTCATAGACTAAAGATTAAAAACAATTGTTGGATGGATCCTTAGCCATGGTCTGTTTTGACTCGATAAACATTAGTCACTCTGATCATTGCTCCAGGTGTCTTTTTTACATTCTGACTGTGCAGAAGAGTTTCAGTGGAAGTAACAAGCAGCATTCAGCAAGAACCAAAACCTATTTTAGTCCTATTATTTGTTGATGCTTTTTTGCTGAAGGCGGCCAGATACAACAGTTTCTGCAGAAACCAATTTGAAGAGGCTCTTTTAAAAATAAGGTTTAAAGACAAACGAAAACAACACATGGGTTTCAGACAGTGCCGTGTGTTCAAACTCACTCAGGGTAAGTCCAAATTTTACACACCAGCCCTCATTTTGGGACCATCTGTGATGGTCTCATACATCACATGGCTGATTAAAAAACCTTTGCTGTTGCTGTTCTGATTTATTAAGTTAATGAACCTTTTGTTTGTCATAGCTGAAGTACAATGGATTTAAAGCCTAATATCCATTAGTCACTTTCCTTAATGTGATATGCAGTAAAGCAAGCATATGTGCTATTTTGAATAACACAGAATACACTCTCTTTGAGTTTAAATCCAAGTTTGTTAGCAAAAATTGTTTCGTCCTCCCAAACACAGTAATAACATTTTGTTGTAGAGTAAGAGCAATACTAACAGTAGTATAAGTATAGTTACAAGTGGGCTACCGGATTCCCATAGCAAGATATTTTGAATTGGTGTCTGAAGTAGTTAACCCTTGTAAACCTTAAAGAATGAGTATCGGCACACTGTAGTTTGGCAGTTTTTGTTTAACATGCTTGTATCTATAACCTTGTACCTGCAAGGTCAATTTTTACAGATCTAACCTTCTGTGTGGACACATTATGACTAAAATGATCTCTTAAATATTCAAAGTCTGGTCATTTGAAGTCTACAGATGTGAAAAACACACATAGACAATCATGCAAATAGGCACTAATACTCGGTGGTTTTGATAAAGAGGCTTGGCTAATGAATCACTGCTTTGATTAATTCCTGCTACAACTGGTTGTGTCTGGAATTATAATATTCAATTTTTCAGTTGCAAAGGGATCAGACTTGTCTTTGTTGATCCCCGTCTCCCCTCTCTGTCTGTTTCCTCTGTCTCTTTCATTTTTGTGTCTCTCAGTCCCTTCTCTCTTTCTCTAGCAGTGTAATGAGCCTCCGCTGTGGTTCTATAATTAAAACCCCAGTGTACAGACAGGAGAGATGGAAGGAAGGACAGGAAACTGACTCATGGACTGTGTCAGTATGACAAGCAAACTGTGTGTGTGTCTGTATGTTTATGCTCTACTTGTTCCACCAAGTTAGGACCTTAATTGCACACATGTTTTACAGCATGATGAAATAGATTAAGAGGGATGTCCATGTACATGGCTTTGACTGAGCATTTACAGACTTACACCCACTCAAAACATCTTCAAATCCTATTTCATTTACTATTAAGATAGTCAATAGACAAAATGGAGGCAACAAAAAGGCTGCCAGCGAGGTGTTCAGTGAGGTGTCCAGTGGGAGAGGAAACAGATGAAAAGTCACAGATGCTAGATGTAACAAGTTTCTAAGAATCAATGAACAAGCCAAGGCTGTGGAGTTAAAGAGGACAAAATAAAGGAGTAGAAAGAAGCTCTAAAAGTTTTAATGTTACACAGGTTTCTGCCAACATTGTTTACCGAGAGAAACCAGTTGAATTCAGAGCACTGTGATGCACAAATCTCTGCCTGTACTGTGGAGGAGTTATGACTGTAGGAGGGTGTCCAATGTGGTAGTGCAGCAGCACTTCGCCAGGCATTTACTGCTCCATCCAAACAATACTAAAAAAACAGTATGCTATGTGAATGCTAGAAAATAATAGTAAAAAAACATAAAAGCTGGTCTTAGAAATATTATTTTAGACACATAACTTTACTTTGTGATTAGTCTACACACAAAAAAAGGAAATTACAAAATTCTTACCGATCAAAAACAAGGTGTTAGAGTTCACACTGAGTTTGCCAGTGTTTAAGTAATCCATTAACTCTAACTAAACTATATTAAAGATACATACATGCCAGTCAACACTAAAAATGCACATTGCACCCACTGAAAATCCCTCTGCAACCCCCCACTCCCCCTCTCCAAGAATTTATGGGTGTCCTAAAACTTATGATGAATGTGAAAGGCTCAAGCGTTTGCTTCGTTCACTCTGGACTACTCAAGAAACACTGATGTGCAATACAAAAAGAACCCAGTCCCTCTGCTGGTGTAAAAATAAGTTGGTAAAAACACAACAATACTTTTTATTTAGTAATTATTACCTGATTAAAAACTACTCAAGAATGTTCAATTCAATTTCTGCCAATAGATCCCCCTAAATCCTGCACACTGAACCTTTAAAGTAAGACCTGAACAAGTCATTACATTCAAAAGTGGCTTCATATTTTGTGGTGAATACTGTGAGGCTGTTAACTTATTTCAATAACAACAAACATCACACAGCAATGCTGATTAACATTGTAGAAATCAGCTAGCATGACAGTTCTCCTGCTATAAAACGGGCATGCATGATGATCAATAGAAAACCTGTTTATTAATCAATGCCCATTATTCAGTGAATCTTTTGAAAAAATAAAAGGATGCTATCTTTACCATCAGTATACTATCTGTATCTGTCATTTTCTGCACCCTTATCATCATTTCATGTTATTATGCCATGTTACATAAACAGAAAAAAATGAGGACTCCTCCTATCCCTCATCCAAAGCAGTTGCATTGCTACTGCAGTCATATTTGAGACCTTTTTTAAAGGGAATAGACTATTTTTTTGGTGAAACAAAATAAAATATCTATACCTCTTGTAAGTAGTTAATAGCTCCTTTATGACTGCAGAATCCCTGCCCGCCCTGTGCCCTAACCCTGTGCAAGTGTGTATCTGTGTGTGCAGGAAGTCTGTCATGCAGCATACAGTGTTGGTGTGTTTGTTCATTTGAGAAATGCCGTAACATTTACTTGAACAAGCGGAGGGGGAATTTGGATAGAGGAATGCATTGTTATAGTGGAGGATGTAGGTGGAAACATAGTTGATGTACCTTTGACGCTGACTAATGCACATCTCTAGACAGATACTTGGGCAAGGATACCATCTCAGCTGCCTTAAGGAGATGAAATGCACAAGCACACACAAAACACACACACAGGATGCTGAATGATGTGTCAAGTGCACAGATAAGTACTGCGGTGCTCATGGTTTTAATGATCCTGTCAGTCACGCAGCTGTCCCTTATCACCATCTCGCTATACACCCTGCAACACAAGACTGTGTGAGTGTGTCAGTCAGTGAGTGTGCATGAAGATTAATATTCTCAGTCAGAGCTTCATCCAGCTGAGGCCTCATGTCGGACACCATGTACATGGAGACGGATATTTTATAGTTTCTCCACTGTGTTCAGAAGTGGTGCTTTATTTTTATACTCCTCACTGTGTGAAAATGCACAAGGCTTCATGACTCCAAACTGTGCAACCCAACGGGATACGCTGTTCATATGCCAGCTTGTATCAGCACATACTGGTGTATTCAGGATTTTCATAAACAGTTTTCTGAGTATCCAGAATATAAATGAAATATTACTGTGCATGGGGACACACTGATTGTCTCTGTGTGTCAGTGCTTCCTGCTGGGTGTAACAGGTTATTGGAGTAGCAGGACAGTCAGCAGATGTTAATTTGAAGCAATATAAGTGGATGAGAATAAAAGCGATTGAGGGGGGAAAACCAAGCTGATGAATGATGGGGCAGAGCGGCAAAGGAAAGAATGGATTTAAGGAACAGAGGCAAGATAAAGGATGGGTAAATAGAAGGAGAGATGATGAGGTGCTGAGGAAGGGGAATATGTTCAATGGCAGAAGGAAGGAGACGAGAAGAGGGGATATTGAGTCATGGGCTGCTTGAATTAATATATATATATACTGTGTGAATAAATGTTGGGATGAGCCAGATGGATACAGTTTTTTTAATGATATAAAATTTTACATTTTATGGAAATTCAAAGTGTATAGTTATGCCTGTGGCTCAGGAGGTAGAACAGTGATGTTCCCCTAATCTCTCCACCTGCCAGCCGTCAAAATGTCTTTTAACAAAAATCTAAACCCCAGTTGTTAGACATTTGGTGTGTAAAAGAATGAGAATCGAGTTGCAAAGCAATTTGAATACTTGAAAAAAATAATGTTATCTTATAAACAACAAAACACCACAATCTGACAAAATTGGAATATTTTAAGAAAAAATCCCTTTTAGGGCAATAACTTTTTATTCAAATCCAATCAACATGAGTAAAGCGCATCAAGCTGACCCTTATTTTCTAGCTGAGGGCATTCATAAATTAAACTGTTACTACTTTATATCACTCTATTGCTGTTGATACTTGTGCCCTCTTGTTCTTCACAAATAAGAAAGTTGATGTCATTCTGTTAATGCAAAGGAGGAGAAGAATTAATTATTTATGAGGAATACAAAATCAAGTGTGAAAGTACTTGGACTCAACACTGCTGTTGACCAAAAACTAGTAAACAAGGTGATGCTGTTTGCTGTCCATTGTAACATTGGGTTACCGTTAAATTAAATATTAAAAGGCCTGTTACAGTAGTTGCTGACTCCGTGAAATAGAGGAGACACCACTGCTAAATGAAAAAAAAAAAACCCAAAAAACCCAACATCATCAATTATACACTGTAAATACATTTAGGATCCTTTTGTTAAGTTCAAATTATTTTGAACAAATCACTACCTTGTTCTTATTAGTTCAAATTTGATTATTTGATAAAAAAAGGCAACCTCATGCACTTAATCTTCAGACTGCTACTTAGTAGTGATCATTCCCTCTTTTCTAAAATACGAATAAGCTCATCAAATTGAATTTCACCCTCCTTAAGGACCCAGTAAATACTTTTAAGATACGTAATGTTTGCAAAGAACAGATCCCAGATAATGTTGAATCTATACATAAACACTGTATTGTAGTGACCGATCATATTGTATTTAGTGCACTGTTCTACCCTGTATGTGTGTGTATCAGAAAAAAAAATCACACTTCTATTCAGTATTGATTCACTTCAATTCTTCAAGTAACTTTAAAACATAAGTGCATTATGATAATAATGATGGTGATGCATTGTACTAATTTTATCACAACAAAAATAAAATAAGTGGAGAAATAAGCGGAGACAAAACTAATAAAAACAGGCATTTTGTCAAAACTCTAAATTAAAGGACCTCTTATTTTCTTTTTTCCACTCCTTTTGATCTTATGATCTTCATCATTTGATGAACTTTGACCAGTTGTCATGAACCTGTTGATTTTTTTTTTCAGATCAAGTGTATATATTGAGAATTAAGAGCCAATAATTTTTTACATTCTTACACTTTTAAGTGCACACATTCACATATCCAGACACTTGAAATCACAGTTTACAAGGACCCATGTATCACATTCCTTCTTACACTACTGAACTATCACCAAGGTCTGAAATACTATTGTGGTGGTGCTTTTTTCCTCTTCACTGTCATTTGTTAAAGTCTTGCTGAAATGCAGCCACTTCATGTGCCCATTTATAAAGTAACAAATTCACACGCATAGCCATGCTTAAGTGTGTTTGTCCTCTTGGGCAAAGTTTTTATCAAGGTTTCGGGGCAAACAGAGTACTCACAAAGAATTACTAAAAGAGGTAAAAAATTAATAGAGAGAAGGGGGATGAGGCAGAGGACAGAAAAGGATTGGGCACCAGAGAAAGTCAAAGAAAAAAGAGGATAGCTATGAGCCAGTGCAAAATTGGGAAAGCTTTGAGGACGATAGAGCTGGATAGGAAGGAAGAAAGAGAGGCAGAGTGTAAAAGTTGAAGATTGAGAGGGGATGCTGAAAACAGGAATAGATCAACAGGGCCTTTAATCCAAAAATAGTTTCCAACCTTCTCCTCCTTCCTCTTTGTCCTTACATACCTCCCGCCACTCCCTCCTCCTCAGTCTGGTTGTTTGGAGTGATTGAAGAAAAGAGGAGATGTGTGCAGCTTATATTACACACACACACACCTACACATACAACAGTGTGTGTGAATGTGGACATATTGTGATCCACAGACAGACAGATGATGTCCATTACCAGGCCATGCTGTCTGGAGCCAGACAGAACAGCTGCAGCCAGATCTCACTGATCTATCTCTGTTCTAATGAATCTGTTTTAGCCAGGCTCAACTAATCAATCTCTGAGCCACTTAATCAATCAAGTCATTAATCAGCAATAGACCCTAACTGTTCTTGCCCATTTGAATGATCACTTTACATATGTTCACAGGACATAAGACAGGGGCATAAAATACTTGTGCACTTATACATTTAGACCATAAGTCCATCAATGTGTCAGTGATTGTAAAAGAAGAGATTAGCTTTTTATTATGACAGACAGATGCTGCAATTATTATGGCTTTGTTTGCCACAATTAAATTACTTGCATCAAAACATATATACCTGCTGACTGAGAAAGGCGTCACATTCAGATACGGCTTAGATATTAAATGAAGCTTTATTTAAAACTACTGACTTTCTGATTAATTTACTATTTTCTCCATTAGAACATAATTGGTATGAAAAAATATCTTGTGAAATATGTGATTTATTGTTTTTTAAATAAAGTTGTAAATTGACTACTTAAAGGTCTTGGACTCTTGGTCTGACACAACAAGCAATTTAAAAGAGTAATGTTGAGGTATGGGAAAATTTTAATGGACATTTTTAAATATTTTCTGACATTTTGTAGACTAATGGCTTGGACACACTGTATGATTATTGGAATGACTCCAAGACTCATTTGGCCATGATGACTGGACCAAGTTGGACTGAGGCTGTTTTAGTGTCATTTCATCTAACTTTAACAATTTTATTCTTTTTCTTTTCCATGTAAATTGCAGTATTGAATAGCAGAATTCCTTACTAGTTCATGTGCTTCCCTCTTGCTGCAAAGACAATGTTCCATGTAAAGTGTCAAGTGCTTGAATTCATATGTAATCTTAATTTTGTTCCCAGGTTAAATAAATATAATGTGCTAAGACACTTACAGACTGTGTAGTACCAACAATATATCTCCAGCAGTCACATAATGTGAGCTTGACAGTATATTTTGCATAATTTCAGGACATCCTCTGGTAAATTGGTCAGTAGAATGTAACAAAAGTCACATTGTAGGATTTTGGTCCTGAATATAGATTTTGACTGATGACTAAAAACAGGGTTTGGATGAATAAATGATAGAAAAAACCCAACTAGGATCCCTAATCATAATTATATACAATTTGAAAGTCCTATGGTTTAATTTACTGTGATTTTCTTTAAGGGATGTTCCCAAAAGAGATTAATAAATTCTGAGTACAGTATTCACATTTTCATTCTGCCCCAAAAACTGTGAGTTTGTGAGCAAGTGTCTTAGCCTTCAAGGAAGTGCCCAAGGAAATGCTGGGACATGTTGCCCTCCACTGATCTGTCGCATTCCTCCAGGCCGCGTCTCTTTACTCGCTGCTGTGAAATAAATGAGTGGACTTTGTCTACAACTATACAGGGTGTAGTTAACACTTAGCTGGATTGCCACTTGTTTTTGAAGGAGACACTTAGAATTCAGTGTCCTCTTATTTATAAGACTTATTTACTTATGCTGAGGGTCTCTGAGACACTGTGAGTCTGTAGGACAAGAGCAGTGATAGTGAGGAGTGCAAGAGATAAAAATAAGGAAGGAGTGACAGTGAAGAAGGAGTGTGAGATAAGGGATTACCCTGCAGCATTCTGGATAAAGAAGACAAAAAGTGGGAAACAACCTGATTAAATAATGATGCATCTCCTCTGTCGTGTCTCTTGTGGTCCCTTCTCCATCTGGTATTTCACCCTGAGGTGATGGGCACACAGCTGCACCACTTCACTGACTTTTAAAGCCCCACCTTTTGGCTCCGGCTTTCCCCTGTCTCCCCCTTGTCTTTCATCCCTTGTTTCTTCTCTCTTACCTTGTAATATTTCTCATGCAAGATCAGAGGCTTCCTATTTTTTTCTTTCTGTCTCATATCAAAGGCACAAACTTGCAGAAACAGCACTGTTCTCTTGAATTGAAAATGATTTCTCCTTTTTCATGCCATCATTAGGCTCACAGTATGAATTGAACATCTACATCTATTTCTCATTTTCATTACATGGCGCACTTATTTTTTTTAACGTTTCCCTTGTACTTCATTTGTTTCTTTTTTTTAAGGTTCAATGTTTGTTTATCAGTTTCAGTGGCAGACTTTATTTGTTTCATTTCCTCCCTCTTTGTTAAACTCATGAGATGATAAGAGGTAGTGTTTAAAAAGGGATAGGTCGGTTTTTATCTCAAGTGCACATTTGTGTGTAGGCATTTCGTTTGGCAGAAATAAACAAAGTCTGAAGTGATAGGATGAGAAGAGAGGAGAGTACAAATTATATAAGTGTTGAAAAAGAAAGGAAAAGGAGGTGAAAAGATAGAGACAAGCTAACTTTTTTCTTTCAGAGGATGAGCAAAGAGAATGTCAAAACCTGGTGACATTTGGGATTCCATACAAGGTTGATTGACACCAACTTTACCTGAATGTGTATTGGAAACTGGGCTACCCATACCGGCTATAAGTGTGTATGTGTGTGGGAGCATGATTGACATGGTAAATTGGAAAGGTCAACTGGTGCTAGTGTTTGGTACAGACAGTCAGACAGCAGAAAGATGTAACCTTCCCAAAGTGCATATTTCTGGAGGGAAGGCGAATCTGAGCAAAAGACAAATTTGACTCAAATAGGGGGAAAAGAGGGTATGGTTGTGTTAAAACCAAGATTTAATATGTAAACCTGTCTTTGCTGTTTATATGCTTCATATAAATGATAGCTCTTCTCACCGCTGGAGAGATTTACTAAGTGAGACAGACTACAGGGCATAAGGAGAGGAAGCGCACGGACTACGAAATGTTATCAACTAGGTCCATCAGGAGTTGCCCCAAGGTCTGAGGTCACCACTCCAGCCAGCTTATTATTTTACTGGGCACAGTGCTGTGTGTGTGTACGTGTGTGTGTGCATGCCTGTGTATGCCATGCTTGTGTAAATGTGTTTGCGTGTGCGTGTGTGTATGTGTATATCTGTATATATGTGTGTTGGCATGAAGAGGTTCATGAGTCCTTGTGTTTCTCTCTGTGAATGTGTCAAGATTGGAAATTGGAGTGTTACATTTCTATAGCCATTGATATGAATTTCAAATAGGTGTGTAGTCCTGTGTGTGTGCATGTGTGTGCGTGTGTGTGCAAATGTTTTCAACAGGAAAAAGAAACAGAATGAGGGAGAGTGAGATTGACAGGGTAAATTGGAATGGTAAGGGTTTTGAGGTTGAACTCTAGGTTTTAAACAGTTGAGAGAGAAAAGACTCAAATGTGTTGCTAAAAAAGTATTCTTTGGCTTGAGGAAATGTGACAGTGGATGCAGATGTGGGTGGATGGGGAGAATGAGGCAAGGCTGAGCAGGGGAATAGATTGTCACCAAGGGCGAGGGATGTCTGGTTGTATGTAGATGGAGGGAAGGAAGGAAGGCCCAGCGGGGCCATTTGTTCTTTTGAGAGGGGGGGAGGAGGGGTGAGTCATGGAGAGTTTGGGGATGCTTCAGCAAATAGGTGACCAACAGTGAGGGGCCGCAGGTTCAGCACCTGTACAGGCCAGCTGAAAACACAGCAACAGCAGCCCTTCAGACACACAAAAGGACAGGTACAGCTCACAGGATTGTTGTATTGAATAACAGACACAACACACAAATACTGTACTTAATCCCTGTTGTATCACTCAATAAAACAAAAACACACACACACTCACACAAACAATGAGGCAAGCACACACAGAGGACATGGTGACCTGCTTGTTTGTAGGTCCTTCTGGCAGCTGAATACACAATGGTGAATTCATGAATACAAATCATACTCAAAGCTGAGACACACTTGGGCACACACTAATATGTTCACATCCAATCAAATTGTATTTTACATCCCATTAATATCAACCATTATATTGAGAGGTGACCTATTTTGTCTAAATACAATGCTATGAACTGGATTAGTAAAGCATCATTCACCTGTACTTACAGTAGTTATTTCAACTCTGAGATGCGCATCAATACACACATTGATTAAGACAACAAATGATCCAAAGCACTTTAAAGCGTTTGGAGAACAATGAGGGAAGTAAGCGTTACTGTAAAATATGTTTATTGGATTCAGCTTTATAAACGTCAGATGCTTTGTTGTGTTGTTAACACACATGCGCGCGCGTGCACACACACACTCACACACACACACACACTCCAGCTCAGGCTCTCTCACTGTTGTCCCCTGATGTCCCCATTGTTTCTCTGTTCCCATTTGAAACTGAAGATGACTCAGTATGACACATCATTTGAATACACACGCAGAGCTGTATGCCCCCCAGACCAACGAGGGTGTGTTTCTGTTTTTGTGTCTGTGGGCATGTGTGTGTGCATGTATGTGCATGTGACCCCTTTTAAGACTCAAAATAATAGACTTTCCAATACCACCGCTTAACAGTACAAACTGCGCTCTAGTTAAATGGCTGTATTTAGGTGAGTTTACAGTTTGTCTCTGATAATTGTTCTTTTGGTACTGTTACCAATGTAATCTCTGAATTATAGTACAAAAATTAAAATGGTGTTTTTTTTTTCAGGTGTCTTTAAAAAGAATTTAAAAAATGCACTCTTGAATCTGAGAAAGACAGATGTAGGTCCTTAAGTGCTGTCAACCATATTGTGAGCGACAATAATAATGATTTTCCAGTTTTTGTTTGTAAACAGAGCAGAGTGTCTTGGATTAAAGGAAACCGTTATATGTCATGCATCAGCATAACCCGATAACAGCTACAGTTAATAATAATAGTTTACACTTTGGTTTTTAAATTTTATTTATATTTGCATATATTATGGTAGTCATTTTTTTAGCCCTCATCAAGATTCAACTCTTCACAATTTGAATAAAAAGAACCAGCTTGCAGAGTAAAGAAAAATGACACAGTGATCTTTTGTTTTGTTTTGTTTTCCTCTGTCATTAAGTACTCACAGAATTAACTTTAATTAGCAACAAGTGAAATGACCTGCTGCAATTTGAAACTTCGGCTGGGAACGGAAATGATCAGTGCGCACATGTTGAAAACTTCAAAGTTAAAACTTAGTTTTCAAAATTTATTTGCTCTAAGCTGCACCAAACCCAATCAACTCCTCTTCCAAGATGCTTACACTGACTTTAATTATCCTGGCAATGCTCTCTGTTACTTGCTACTAGTGGTGAGTAGTGTAGTATATATGGGTGTGTGTGTGTTTAAAGATAGAAAGATGGATAGAAAGATATTTATATTTATAGAGGGGAGTGAGAGAGTAAACAAGCAAGCCATTTTTATTGTTGTTTATTTATCCAATTAATATTGCAAACATTTGTTTAATAACTGATTCCTGGCCTGTAAGAGTGAGAGTGAGAGTGACCCCTGGCGAGGCACGTTGTACTGAGGTTTAATAACAACTTCTCTAAATAGATAAATCTTTATTCCCACATAAATGATGAAAACAATAAAATTTTATTGTGTCTAAAGGTTTCCCTCCCCTCCCAGATCTTTTAAGCTGCTTTTTTTTCACCCTCATCAGTTTGCTTGCTCATTTTTCATCATTTGTTTTCGTGAACATTGGATGAACAAATTTTGCGCTGATGCTGATGTGATACGTCAGAATCTAAATAAAGGTCTTGACTTACACAAGTTTTTCACCACACGCAGACGAACACACACACACACACTAACACAAACACTAAAACAAACATGAGCATAAATATAAATCTAGTACGTAAGTGCTGAGTGAGTGAGTGACTGAACGGCTGAATAGGAGCATGAAGGGTTATTCTATTGATAGATGAACAGTGAATGTAGATTTTCTGCCAGTGGAATGTCAATGCCATCATTTTCACACAGCCTACAGTCTTGCTACCTCCAGACGTGACAAAAAAAGAAGGAAAAGGCAGAGGGGGGAGGATAGAGGAGAAGAATGGAATGAATGAGAGGGAAAAAATTTTGTTAGCTGGCATTTGATGGATGGGCTGCAAACAGCTTGTCTTCCTCTGGACTCCATGATAACATGCCATTCTCTCTCCCTTTCTGACGCGTCCTCCCTCTCATCTATTTCTCAGTATGTATTTGTTTTTTCCTCCTTTTTCGGGGAAAGGGTCTCCTTTTCCTGTGTGCGTCCTCAACTCTGAGACGCCTTAGAGCTGCTGATTTGTGAAAGCCTGTGTTTTCTTTTGCTCTTTTAACGTGTGTTTGCTAAATGTGTCTTTTTGCTGCACCCCGAGGAAACACTTGAAATCTAAATTATATCTCTTCTGTTTTCCCCCCACTTCTTATCTCCCCTTTTGTCCTACTTCTTTTCATTGCATTCTCTTTGGTTGATGGACAGTTGGCAAGAAGAACCGCGGGTCAGCAGGTAAAGAGCCCATTTACATTTACATTATCTACCCTGCTATTTCTCTCTGGCTCCTTCTCTCTCCTTCTCTAAATAGAGACAAATATTGCTGTGACCTTTGCTCCTACCAGAGAGTTGGAACTAAGGGCTGCTCGGCTAAATGCTTTGCTGAAGGTCACATTGGCAGCAGTGGTTGGTACATGGTGTAAAAGATGTTCCACCAGAGATATTTCACTGTTTCTGACTCACCAATAAGAAAAACCCACAGCCAAACACCTCTGACCTCTGGTTCAGTCTGCTGTAGGCCTGCATATATTGGGTAGTATAGTAAAATAATCTGATGGTGTTTAGTATATGTGTATTGGGACACTTATGCATCATGATACACACAGCAAACCAACATGGTCTTTGAACCAGAATAATCCTAAATGGTCATTACCTGTCTTCGCACAAGTGGAAGATCTCCATAGTTGTGTATGAGCTGTCTAAAGCTGGCTATCATCATCAGACAACCTCAGGTTCAGGATACTTCATTTGTACCTGTAGGTAGATTTGGTGTGCACTTTAAAAGTACAAGGCATCCACTGACAGTTTCAGACAGCACAGCCAACATACATGTAGAAAATCATACAGGATAAAATATGACAAGAGGACTAAGGACATAATGATTAAAGAGACCCTGGCAACCGCTGATGAGATGCAGGAGATAGAAGAGACTCCAATTCCATTTTTGATCCTGGATTAGAAGTAATTGTTTTTTATTGTAAGTTATTGTAATACTTGAAGAAAATAGGTTCACACAAACCTAAGGCTTGA
>JAPZDV010000020.1:6151680-6177648 GCA_029814665.1 Acanthurus lineatus
TTCCTCAGGTATTATTTTTTGTTGTTAAAGTGCCGCAAAATCAAAGTTTTATTATGTCTCCTAAATTTTATTAATTAAAAATTACCACTATGTTTGAGATTTCTGGACTAACCCCATAGTTAAACTATAACCGATCACAATCTGTTGTCCTAATAAATCATTAGTTAATTTTAATGCCAATTACTTGTAAGAATTTAATTGCTGCGTCAAAAAAAACCCAAAAAAACTGCTGAACTTTCATGCATATGTGCCGTGCTGTACTACACAAATGCAGGCACACATGGTCACACATGCAAAAATTGTATTTTAATGTTGTTTATCTAGAAAAAAAAAATTCAGTGCACATGGAAATCCATTCCCCGTCTTCAACGACCAGAGAAAGTGACTGAAGCTCCTTCATGCTGAGTGGAGCTGACTGCTCTGATATACAGACTGTCATCATTCATTTCCTGCCTCATTGACACATAAACTGATGGATTTAATATGTTGTAATTGCCTTCTGTCACTCTTTTCCTTTTTCACCAATTCATTCCACTCCTGCTCTTTCTTCTTATCTTATCTCTTTTGTCTTTTTCTGCCCTATCCTCTCAGACCAGTGGACAACCTTGTGGTGTCATGGAAACGTGATGGGCGTCGGCTGGCAAGTGGGCGTCGGCTTATTATTACGGCCCCTACCTCCAATGACACAGGGTTATATGTTTGTGAAGCATCGCTTAGCAACAGCACTGCCAAACCTGTGGAGGCACGGGCACTTCTCAATGTAATGGGTAAGAGAAAAAGGCAGGCAGTCGCTTACACACACACTTGCAAACACATATACACACAAGACTGCCTGACATGATTATCTACAATTTCCGGGGTGGGCTTGATACATCAAACCTAATGCCCTCAATATGTACCATTAATTTTAGTTTTCATCTCACCATTTTATTTATTTATTCATTTTTTTATCGTAATGTACATTTTTTGCTCTAGGCTCTATTTCATTCTGTTTATTCCTTCATTTATTCTCACTTCACGTATCTGTTAACAGCCTAGACAGTGACTGTCAACTACAGGACTGCTTGAGCTGGATCTGTTGTCCGCTATCACCAGTGTAGTCAAAAACACCTGTGACATTCACAACCTCACCAATACAACTATATGTACACAGTATGCATACACTTCTTCTTCCTTTTATTCTCTAGGCTGCTGAGTTTATTGTTGCCTATCTCACTGCAGCGAATCAGCTGTTTTCATTGCTTCCTGCACCAACCGGCACAGAAAATTGATTTTATGATAAGCGTATTTGAGTTGGAAAATCTCCCTATTTGTCTGGGCTTGGAACTTGAAATTAGGAATGGGATAGCATTCCCAATGGCTGGGGAGTAACTCATGGCTCAGTGTGTTGCCCAACAACACTTTGACATGTTGACAACAGGAGGATCAAACTGCCATTCCTCTTGTCAGCAGACGACCTGCTCTACTTCCTAAGCAACAGCCGCCCCCCAGTGCTTTACATTTACACACAATCATGACTAGCACCACGGACACACATGCCTGTTTTCCTGGCAACTAAATTAGTTTTGTTCCCTGGAGTTGGCATTCAATAAGAGAACACTGAAAGCACTCAAACAGGAGCGCTCTCATCACGATCCACTCCTGTCCTCGATATGTGTGCGTTAAAAGAAAACAACATACACGCAGGGTGGGAGCGTGTGATTGATGAAGTAAAACTTTTCTCCCCCCCCACCCACCCACCCATCCCCACCTCCTCAGCTCGTCAGGGTCTTTTTTGATCTGCAGTGATTGTCGGAGCGTGGGAGCGCCTAACACAGGGAGAGAAAACTACCCACGTCTAAGAAGACTCGCTAGTTGAAAAAGACTTGTCTGAATATTAATACCCCAGTCAGTCCTTCTCTGTGCCCCCACGAACTATTGTACCCTCTGCCTGCCTTTTTCTTTCTGTCTTTCTCCCTCCCTCCCTCTGTCTCCTTCTCTACGTTATCTCCCTTCATTAGGCCAACAGGACTGTTAAGGCCTGCCAGGCAGGGACAAAGTCTGCGCGCATTCATATGTATCAGAGAAGTAGAGACTGATGAATACATTGGTACTGATCCTCTTTTTCTGCTATGGGCTCAACAGACCTTGATGCAATGAAAAGGATTCCTTAACAGAATACTGTATGTGTCTGTGAGAAACTAGGAGACAGCCTCAAAGGTATTCATTATTCAATTTTGTTTCTTTTCTGCCCAGATTTACTAATCGGAATATGTATGACACTGCGTACCCTGTGTTGTACGCTGTACAAACGACTACTGGTGCAAACAACAATATGTTGTTGTTCTCCATCTTTGTTTTGCAGACAGACAGGAGGGAACCCACAAAAGCTCTAAGCCCCAAGCCCCACCACCCAGACACTCGAGAAAAAAAAAAAAAGAAAAAGAAATTTTTTTTGCTTTGTGTCTCGGTCCTTGAGCTCACCTGACTGAAGGCGATTAATGCAGCTGTGTTACTGAAGTCATGCCAAATGGCTTTTATTCATCTCTTGTTTTTCTTTTCTTTTTCACTGCTCGTCTATGGCATTCTTTCTTTAAAAAATCGTGCCAAGTTTCACCTTGCACAGTAACAATGCACGCATGTGTTGGTTTTAAAGTTTCAGTGAGGTAGAGAAGAACTTTAAAGTCAGTGTGGTCAAGTAAAAAAAAAAAAATGATGCAGCACCAAGATTGGAGTCTACTCTACCCACACACACACACACTCACACACACACACACACACAACATGATCAAAGTTGTGCTTCCCCCCCATCTACTGTGTGAAGAACGAAGGACAAAATGAGAGATATGAAAATAATAATAATCAAAGGATGCTTTCTCTTTTTGTCCCTCAAGTACAAAAGAATTAAAATGACAACATACTGTTTTGTTATATTATTAAACACATACAAAGTCTGTAGAAAAGAAAGTTTTATCAAGATCTTTTTCCCCAAGTTGAATGAGAATTATACCTTTACACATTTATTATTTGATTTATACACCAGACATGTAATTTTCCTCAGTCTTTTTTCAGCGGTGGTGATACGGTGCCACTTTTCCAGCAATGCTAGACTGAAAAATGAATTAACTGGTCAGTCTTCCTTCCCCTACTCCAGGCCTGCTGTGTCATTATCTCTTACTAAATGTTAACAAATGCTACTGAAAGAAATGAGGCATAAGCAGGAGGAGGTCATTTTTTCCTAACGTGTAGCAGTACATTATAACACAAAGAGGCGCATGTTCAAGCTTTGACTCGGAGCTGCTGTCAGCGTTTAGAGTGAAACTGGTAGAAATGTTTCCATAGAGCAGTTATTGGCAGGGAAATGGAGTAGTTTTAGACGGAGATTGTTTCCCTTGGGAAACTCAGAGAAAGTGTTGTTTTGGTGACTGTGTGTGTGGAAGTCATTTCACAGGGCATGCAGACAGAAATCCTGCCTTGCAATGACACTTAAGATACTCAGGGCCACAAGGGGGATCCTTTTTTTTTTTCTTTTTTTACTCTGAATCCCTTCTCTATTAAAGAATAAATACTTGGAGAGGGTATATTGCCTATTCTTTTTTTTTTTAAAGCTTCTGAATGATTAAAGTAGTTTTTTAAGCCTTTTTTTGAGGGCTTGTTATTAATAGTTCAATCCTGCTGCACACAGTAGGGGGTTTCTTAGTTTTTGTTGCTCAGCTTGAGATTGTTTTTCTTTACATATTGATACAGAATGTACTGTATAATTAAGCGCCTCTCATTTTGCATCCCAACGTTTTGTTTCTACAGTGCCACCCTCTCTGACTGCTCAGCCCAAGAGGAAGATCTTCGCTGACTTGGACAGGAATGTAGATATTCCCTGCTTAGCAACAGGTACACTTTAAATGTTATTTTATACATTCTTTAAGTATGTCTTAAAACAATACTCAAATGCCCAAATATAAATTGAAGAAATCTGCTCTTAATTTTTTTCCCAGTTTAATGAAAGGAGGTCTTTAATCTGTATTTCTGATACTATGAAAAAAAAGCTTTCTAATGCTTAGCCAAACTTACGATTGGGCCACAACTGTGTTAGTCCTGTCCCGTTAGCAAAATTATCATCTTTTAGTATGAAATTCTGTCTTTGTGTTGTGAGTGTTGTGAGAATGTGCTCTTTAAGGTCACTGTATGCTTGAAACCATCTGTCTTAAAAACTTAAACTAGGCCTAAAACACAGTCATGCTTCATGTGGTTGGATCGCATCCAGAGACAAAAGTGTTTGTACCCACAGGGAGAGTGACCTCACTTGAAAAGTCTGCAATCACAGAGACAGGCAAGACACGATGATTTGTAAAAATGAAGATAACAGATACTTGCCTGCAGTCAAAGGCATTTAAGATGTTGCACTCAGCTGTGATGAAAAGTCAGGAAAACTGAAAGAAATAGTTGTGTGAAGGCTTCTTGTTCAGTGACAGTAAACTTTACAAGCCTGAAAATTGCACTTGTTTATGACTCTTGTTTTTAAATGGATTACACCAAAACATTTATATGAGCTGGAGTGGACACAGCTCTAAAAACGGCAACATACTCATCTCCCTCTCCCTCCTCCCTTCACCCACTGAGCCAGTTTATGTTCCTCCTCAGTAATCTGATACAGTGGCAGGGTAATTAAATAGCAGAGGCCTGAGGGTGTGGAGAGAGGGATGGAGGCTGGAAGGAAGAACAAGGAAGGGAAGAAGGATAGATAGAGTGGATAGTGACAGAGTGGGGGGGGTTTGAAAAATATTTCACCCATGTCTGTGAAAGCTTGACACCAGCAGATTGAGAGAAAGTGGGGAATTTATCTCTCTCCTTCCTTCAAACACACACTCTCTTACACACTGGTGTGGAGGGTTGAGCCAGTAATTGCATGAGCCCCCCGCCTGTCATATCATGCATGTCCGTCAGACAGGTGGGAGCTGATACCGTAGCCTCTTGCTGTGCTGCTCCTGCCTACATCTTTTATTCAGAATGTTTTTTGGCCCCCTCTGCCACCCTTGCCCTACCACCCACACCTTCCAATCAATATATTATTAGCAGTCATTATGCCCACATGCATATTTATATGGGAGCGGATAACAAAGAAGAAGAGATTGGTGAAAACAGTGTGTGCAGCTGTTTTAGTGGGAGTGGGAGAACTTTTCTCAACAGTGAGGTCAGCTGATTCCTTATTAATTAAATTGAAATATTACTCCCTCTCTGTGTTTACTTTTCGCTTTCATGCACATATGTAGGCGTGCCCCAGCCCAGGATAGAGTGGTTTAAGGATGCGGTGCCTCTCTCCAAACTGGCCAACCCTCGCTACAAGGTCAACCAAGCAACCGGGCTCACAGTGCGCAGGGTGCAGCCAGGAGACGGAGGAATATTCCAGTGTTTGGCTCGCAATGCTGCCGGAGAAACTCTGTCACACACACAACTACTTGTTTCTAGTGAGTTTGTTGAATCCACTCATTAGAACACACGTGTTTACGCTGTTGTGTGCATGCGCCTACAGCAGCATGACTTATTCAACTTTCTCTTGTTGCCACATCTCTTTTTCCTTGACTTTCCATCTCCTGAATTCACTCTACTCTTGTTTCATGTCCTTTTATCTTCATCTGTCTGTGATACTTTTTCTTGTGTCCACTCATTTATGCTGTAATAATTTTTTTTAGGGTGCATTTAAAAATGATTTGTAATATTAATCAGTCATGAGATTGTTTTCTCAATTAATGGTTAAGCCTCTTAAATGTCATATAGTATTAAAAACTTCCCATGATAGTTTTTAAAGCCCCAATGACACATCATGAAATTGATATTTCAAAGGGCCAACACTTGTGAATCTAAAAGTAAGTTTCCCATCAAATAATTAAAGAGAAAAACCCCACTTAATTTACAGAGTTAACTGACTGATCATAGCCCCTCCCAAGTTAATATATTTTTTTGTTTTTGAAATTGAAATGATGTTAAATCAAACATTCTGTCTTGATTTGATAGTTTGCTGAACCTGTTGCCTGCAGAATTCTACACAATATGCGTGTACCATATACATATGGCTGTATTTTTATTTGTATATTGTCGTTCTATCTAGTGAGCTTTAGAATTAATGGAGCTTCCACACCACCACCTTCCCCATTTATGCACGCACACGTAGCACTAGGTGATGAATAAAGCCTCCATTGATCAAACAGAAAGCATTTGTGTTTAGATCAACACTGTCATCCTTTCTTTTCCATTGCTCTGCCATTAAGCCTCACTCTTCCACTCCACTCTTTTCCACCAATCTGCTCTCAGTAGCTGTTCTGCCGTGTTCTTTCTGCTCATTTCCTCTCCCTGTGTTTCAGGTGTGGCCCCCACATTTACATTCCCTCCGTCTGACCAAACAGTAACTGATGGAAACACAGCTTTGTTTACCTGCCAGACGAGCGGAGCTCCAAAGCCTGCCATCACCTGGAGGAAGGGTAACAGAACACACACTTTTTATAACACACTTAGCATACACACAAACACACTGACGTGATGTGTTTGCACTGTAATTAAAAATAGGCTTAATGACTTAATTACTTTCATTCTCCTCAAGGCTATTTTATTGTTTTCTGTCTCTGCAGGATCACAGGTCTTAGCCAGCGGCTCTGTCCAGGTTCCCAGGTTCACACTGTTGCAGTCAGGTGGTTTGGAGATTCAGCCAGTCAGCTTCCAGGATTCAGGAGAATACACCTGCATCGCCTTCAACTCAGAAGGAACCATTAATGCCACTGCTACGCTCACCGTCTGGAGTAAGATACATAGACACATGTGCTATACACACTTAAACTACTCAATATTCATTTGCTAAACAGACTTAAACAGACATGGAACACCAATTTATCTGTTACTGTCCAGTTGAATTAATTCAAACTAATGAACAACAGTGTGATTGGTTATTGATGCAGTGGTCTGATGCAACAGTGATATAATCATCTGATTGGCCTCGTGTAACAGGATGATTGATTAGCTGGTAAATGTATTGATTGGCTGATTTAAATAAAAACTATGCTCTTTTATTAGAGGCCTGGTCACATCCCAAAATAAGCTGTGACCGTGCTGAGGACACAACAAATGACCTCTGCTCTGCATCTACATTATCTGTCTTTAGTGCACTTTCTATGTCCGCATTTTAAAACATTAAAAAGGCTAAAACCAGAGTGAAATAAAGCCCCAATAATGTGGCAGACTTGGCAGTATAACTGTGTCTGCACCTGCTCGAGTTGTATTCGAGTATAAGAGAAAGAATGCTTGTATGTAGCTTTTACAGTAAGAAACCAGTCTGAATTTAAATGTTTATATTTCAGTAGGACTGTGGCATGTTAAAATAGGAGAACGCTTATCACACTTGCAGCTGTGTCACTGCTTTTCTCTCTCTCTTTTCTTCTCTCTGGATTTCTCTTGAATGTTTTGCAGGTCGCACACTCATTTCTGTGCCTCCAACAGACCAGCGTGTTATCAAAGGAACCACTGCTGTTCTGGACTGTAATGCTACACATGACACTAGAGTCAACATCAGGTTCGTCTGTACATTCAGAATAGTGTTATAAGGCAAAGGTGCGGCACTTTTTTTCCGGAGTTCACGTCTGTAGTTTGTCGCCAGTTGACTTCTTTAGCATGTTTGCAATACTGTTTTTACATGTATATGTAGATACATTAATAATGCTATCTCCTTTTGCTTGTGAATAAGTACATTTTACTGCAGTACAGAGTTCCTGTATTCTCCCTCTATTGTAGCTTCAAGTGGGAACGTGGTGGTGTCCCGGTCCTTTCGACCAGTGGAGGGCGTGTCTCTGTGCGCCAGGGCTCCCTCACTATTGGCCAGACATGGTCAGGTGATATTGGGGATTACACCTGCACCGTGACATCACAGGCTGGCAATGACTCACACTCTGCACGCCTCGAAGTCATGTGAGTTCAAAGAGACATGCAGCTGTATTTTAAGCATGCTGCCTGATTTTTGCTTTGTTGTTTCATTCTTGCGCTTGAACTTCAGAAAAACTACAACTTGTTTCTCTGACTCTTCAGTTTTTCTATGGATGGAACAAACTACATTGTTTGATGTAAGTCAGCATTAGAAGTGCTGATAAAGGGGTTCTGGTAACTTCAGACGGAGCCAGGCTAGCTGTTTATCCCTGTTTCTAGTCTTTAGGCTAAAAAGCTGCAAGCTGCACATTAACACACTGAATCAAGAGAGGTATAAATCTTCTGATTTGACTCTTGGCAAGAAAGCAGACAGGGCTGTTTTTGTTTCTTAATAAACTTGTAAGCACATTGCCCATATTTTTTTGTACATGTGATACATTACCTTCAGGAAATTGCTTGCCTAAAATTTATTTTTTATAATATTTCTATGGTTATAATGAGTATATAATGCGAATTATAGAACGAGATACTGCCAATAAACATAACATGAATAGTTTACTTCTAAGTGATTAGACACAACGACGACTTGGATATTATGTGCTGCAATAAAGTGATAAAACAAGCATCCAGTGCAAGTAGTTAGTATGATTCAAAATACAGATATGATTAACAAGGAAGATGCCTCTGGATCGAGCTTCATTACAGACAAATGTATAGAATGTGATTTTTCAGGAGAAGCAGCGCTCACTAATTTGGCATGCATCAGTTTTTATTAGCAGTTTTTACATAAAGTAATTGGTTGTTTCCAAGAATAATATGTTCTGTCAGGGGTCAGATACCCTTTGAACCTAATACATGCCATATCATTAAAACTGTAAGGGAGAGAAAGTGGCTTGTTAGTATTATCATCAGATAGCAATAGTAGTTATATAACGTCAAATCTGAGGGCCCTAGCATATAGTACACTTCCTTATCTGTGAAACTATGGCCATGTTAGTGTTTGATTTTAGAATGTGTGCTTACAGTTTGCTTGTGGTTTGTTTAAACACATTTCAAATAGGTTCCATTGTGTGTCTGAACTGAGCAGACCGTCCTGATGCTCAGGTTAAGGCCACACGCATATTTCACATGTATCCTAAGAACTGCACGGTCTCATTATAGCAACTGTGAGAGAACACTATCAGATAGAGACCTTTATGTAATAATAAGCACTTGTATGCTATATTTATAAAAGGCACTTACGATGTATTAATACAATTGCAGGGTAGGAGAAATACATCTAAATTATACACTGACACAAGGTTACACATGTCAAACTCAGAGGGAAGACGTGGATCTCTGTTTATGGCTGTGCAAAAACATAGGAAACCGAGGGATTTCTGCACAACTACGTATGTGTATGCGAGTGTGTGGGCTTGTGCGTTCACGTGTGTGACTGACATTCTCGTTAGCTCAGTATCAATGGGTCACAGAGGCTAACAGACGCTGGCGGCTGAGGAGACAGACTAATTACCAGCAGGTTATTGGTTCAACTCCCGCAAGACCCATCCATGTGCTCATGAGTGTGTCTCTGTGCGATTGTGTGTGTGTTTTGTGTGGGCTGTGTGAAGGAAGTTGCTCTAACGTTCTCTAAGCTCATCCATTAATTAATATGATCATGTCAGCTCAGAAAAGAAAACATCATTCTCATTTCCCCTTGCTCCCCTTCTTTTTCATTCATCCTTGCTCCTTCTTCTTGGTTGTGTGTGACTCTCCCTGCTGCTGTAACAGTACGTCATCTTTTTCACACATATCCCTCTCTCTCTCCTTTTCTTTCTCCCGTTTCCATTCTCATTACCTCTTTTCACCATTTTTTCTGACTTTGTAAAATCAAACACAGAGCAAAAAAACAAAAACACACACATTATTTTAATTCTGATCCGTCCTGATAAAACTGACTGTCAGATGAATTCATCTTGGACAGGATGTTAACACATTCATGACTGTTTAGAAATAATTAATGAGTCTGTGAATATGAAAAGCAGCTAGTTTAGCCACAATGGAGCATTTCTTTTGTCATACTTTTAGTGTGAATATATTTTTATTTTGTTCTTTTATGTGGTCTGTAAATATCTTCACTGGTTCTTTCTGCTAGCACTTGTAGCCTTCACGTAGAGAAACACCAGTATCTGCTTTTCATTCCTTCTCCCTCTTCAAACCAAGTGTTTTTTATGATGCACTAAAATGAGAATAATCAAATGTCTGGACGCTCTTTATTGCTTTCATGAATATATTTGTGTTTTTTTCTTTGTTATTATCAGGTAGAAATGCACAAATACCCACGGGGGAGGGCCAAATGTCTGGAGAATTTCTTTTAATAGACGTGTTGAAATATATTCACTGTGGTCCAGATCTCACTCAGAATAAAATATCACAATAAAAAAATATGCAAACCACTGCCATATTTAAAAGATATCTCCCACTGGAACTGATCCTGGACCAGTCCCAGGAACCTACCTGGGCATCAGAGCCAACATTTTTCCACCACTTATATTTAATAGAAAAACAAAAGGTATGAAACAAATAACTGTCTAATTAAATGTCTTGGCTCCTTGTCACTGATGTGTTTATGAAAATGGATAAATGTGTAATTACGTGTTCAGATTCACCTTTTTTGGCTAAATGTGAATGTCAAAGGAGTATTTTGACATTTTTTGTAACAAACACTTTTTTACTTTCTCGCCAAAATAAATAAGACTGTTGTTAAGGGTCCCAAAACGGATTGGCATCACATAAAAAAACACAAATGTAAAAATGTCACATTGTGGTTCTCCAGTTCCTTTGTGTTTTAATTAGCCTGTAGCAGTAACTTCTAAAGTCCCTGCTGATAGCATGACGGTTTCTCAGGGCAGAGAAATGGTACAGCAAAAGAGCCCTTGTGAAACCACAGCTTGTCACTGAGTTTTTCAGGTGCTAGTTGGTGGTGGCTGTGGCATCATATTTAGCGTACATCCTCTCACTGAAATCTAACTGTTTATCCATAAATGTCATTTTGTGCCTCTAATGACTTCATTTAAATGGCCGAGCATGGTTCGTCAAACTTGGGTCTTTATCCATTGTTTTTGTGTTTTTTGTGTCCAGTGAGCTGCCGCACTCTCCTCGCTCTCTTACCGCTCGTCTCAACGACTCAGACTCCCGCTCCGTCCTCCTGTCCTGGCTACGCCCCTTTGATGGGAACTCCCCGCTCCTGTACTACCTGCTGGAGCTCTCTGAGAACAGTATGTTTGTTTTTTTTGTGTGTGTGTTTTTTTGTGTGTGTGTGTGGGGGGGTGCTTTATAGTCCCTTAGCGGCAAACAGCTGTTCACTTGCTGTCTACCAGGCACTGACACACGCTCATTTACAAGACTCAGACATATGGAGAGTGGTGTTGCTGCGCAAAAGTACATCCAGGTTCCCTATAAATAAACTCTTATTTTCCTCCCTCCCTTACCCCCTCTCCCTCTTGCTATCTCTTTCTCTCACCATCACTCTGCCACAGATGTTTTAACAGAAGGCTGGCTCTTTGTCAAATGGGAAATAGAAAAGAGAGAGAGAGGGAGAGAGAGAGATTGAAAAAAAGAATGACAGGGGAAACAGATTGGAGGGAAATGGCTGTGGAGCAGTTACACTCCTGCTGTAAGCTAAGGGGATGTATTGGTGAACGTTCCATGAAGAGCCAAGCACTTGGCACAGATGGACTAGTGGACAAATGTCAAACGTTTATGTAGTTTGACATTTGAAGTCAACTTCATTCTGATAACTTGTAGGGAGACAGCAGGAACAGGACTTTTAGTTTTCTTCTGTCACCATTTCAGCAGCTGTTTTGTAGCATTTACGAAGATACACCAAAACACTGATAGAAAGAAAATGAGCAATCATCCAGTCGATTTCAGTAAAGACTGAATCCAGACGGTTAGGAATGGACGAGGGTTTTGCGCACACTGATTACCAGTTTGTTTGTTTGTGTGTGTGTGTGTGTTTGTTTGTGTATAATAATAAATTAGCTGTTTGGGGTTGGTCTACAGAGAGTGGGCCACCAGAAATCAAATGTTTTGATGTTTATTGTTCTAATACACTTGCTGGGCTCACTTTACACGGCACACACTATCTTCCTCACTTACACAGATATGCATGTGACTGGTGCGATAATAATAGTGCACCTGTCTGTAGTATCTTCAGGAGAAAGACTGAAAGATAAGATGGCAACAACCTGGCATCAGCATACAGAAGCATCTGTGCTTCTTTATTAATCCCCCTACTTCCTCCAAACGTTGTTTTCTGTTGCATCCTGTGGTACTTGTTTCCTTTATAATTTTATCCAGCTTACCCGTATCCTCCACCCCCACCCCTCTCTCTACCACCCCTCCCCGCCCCGCTTCTTTTATCTATTCCTCCCTTCTTTCCTTTTGATTCATGGGCCCCGAGTGTCCCCGTGTCTCTGTTTGTCCTGCCTCAGCCAGATATTATCAGCCTCTAATCTTCGTGTCTTGTGTCTAGACTCACCGTGGAAGGTCTACCTATCAGAAGTCGATCCTGTGGTGACCGCGGTATATGTGGGCGGGCTCACACCTGCCAGGACATATAAGTTCAGACTTTGTGCTGTCAATCAAGTGGGCAGGGGTCAGTACAGCACTGAGACGCAGAGGTAAGAGCTCTGTTGTTGACACACACACACACCCAGGACACACACTTATTGCTACCAGTTTTATTCAACACACACTTTAACATATTTCTTGTAAAGCCAAACTACCATTACACTGAAGTTTTCTATAAAGCATGAAACCATTCTTTTTATGTAGAACATGCTGTAATGTGTTTGAAATGGAACATTTTTTAGCCCGCTCCATTGCTGTGTAATAGACTTGGTCACACTGCCTTACATAAACTGGAAATGAAGAAACTGGATCCTTTCTTGGTCAAAAGGCATAGTGTATGTACACCCACACGCTCTAATTTATGTATGCAAGTGTAAGTGTGTTTTTGATAAAGTGTGTGTTGCCATGAGCATAGATGAGGACGCGTGGATGGATTCTAACAAGGCAAGGGCAAAGGGAGCAGCCCGTTCTGCTCAGAGTCCATTTACTTTGCATTGAGCTGTTTATATTCATCAAATCCATGCTATAAATGCCTCAAGGATAGTCTCTATACATGTGTGTATTTACATGTGTGTCTTTCTGTCAGTCTCCTTCCATTCCACATGGTGGACAAAAAAGCAAAAATTGTGAAATTAACTGTGTGTCAAAAAGGGAAAGTGTGATTTGGCCTGAATAATAAATAGATTGCTGTGCAGATGTTTCATCCTTGTTGTGTGTGTGTGCGTGTGTGTGTTTGCATGTTTATCCCAAGAGAAAACACTAATGGGGGTAATTATGATGCCATAGCACTGATGCCACTGGGTAGAATGAAAGAGGGTTAGAGGAGTTACAGCAGGCCTCTGAACAATTTAGCCCTTGAATACACTGATACACCAAATCTCTGACATTCACACACAATTCAACAGCTGTGACTGTGACTTATAAGGTGGACGCACGCTTACACACACCAACATATTTGGCCGGATGAAGAGAGTAACTATAAGCACACGCCAGTTGTAGTTTTGCCAACAGACTTTCAGCAACAACAGCAGCTGTGAATGCTGCCGTCACACATTTACACACCTCAGATTACAGTTTCCTGTCAGTTTCCTTCTCCTCTCCACGCAATTCTTCCATTTTCTGCTTTCCTTTTTTTCTCCTTCCTGTTCCTCTCTTCTTCTTCTGCATGCACCAGTGTATTGTTTGAGTCCAACGTGGTCCACAGTCCAAAGTTGTTTTTTTAGAGGCACTGGAGAATGGATTGAATTGATCCTCGCTAAATGAAGGTCTGGCAGACAGACAATTCATCACTGGTCAGTGTATCAGAGCAGATGGATACGTCTCATCTTCAGTGTTTGTCTCATACGTAACCATCCGCACTTTGCTTTTTGTCTGCTGGATGTTTGCCTGGATAAGACACGCACGTGAGAAGTGGCAGATGCCAAGGCGCGTGCGGCACTAGACACAAAGGGAAAGTCCTGCAGAAGCTCAGTGCTCTAAATGAGAAGGATGACAAAATGCAGTAATGTGGACAGAGTGAGGGAGCAGGACAGAGAGTGAAGAAGAATCTTGTAATATTGATGACTAAAAGCCATTTTTAAATTTGAACTTCCAGCTGCGCCTGCACTTTCCCATTTTGTTCTTATCCTGATTAGGATCTTTATCATAACAATTTGTACTTTCTGTTTGCCTTTTGTGCTAAAACCCTGTCCTTCTTTTGTCACTCTCTCTTTTTGCAAAGGGTCACCGTGGCACTTAGAAAAAGTGCACAATGACATGATCATCCACCAAGAGTACATGAATAACTGTGATCAAAGCAAAAAAAAGCATTACCTCTACATGTAGACCTCTCTTGAAGAATCCAATTACACCATCTGGAGTGTCACACACACATGCTAACAGTTATTTATGCATGACCTACACTCACACCATTACCGCCTTTAAAGAGGAAGCATTAACAGAGGAAAGACAGATTATGCATAAATGCTTTGAATGCCGGAGAACATCAAAACATAAAAGCATCTGTCCCAGGTCTTTTTGCCTTTGTACTGTTTTTTCATTCCAGCTGTTTAATCTGAACCTGAACACATCAGACTTTAACATGGGATGCGTGATAAAACACTCACTTTTTCTTTCCATTTTACACACACTAAGTCTCACAATGTCTAAAAAAATGTATACTTTTGGAGCTTCATAAGGCGATTTAAAGATTTATAGGGGATTTGCCCTGTGATTTCCAACATGTAAATCTTGAATGAGGACTAAAAATAAGGCTCTGCCTGATGAGAAAGAAGTCGTTTGCACAGCAGCATGATATTTATTACAAGCATTTCTCCAACTTGTTAAATGTTGTCATGACTGCCAAGACACAAAACATTGGAAGGAAATACAATTAAGGCTCAATTATATGTCACTATCACAGATTTTCTGTATGCACTTATGCTGCATAGTCCCTATTAGTTGACATTTTGAAGGAAGAGATATTACATTACAGATTACTCCTACTCACACGGGAGGAAATAGCAATTACATATATTTAGAGATACACTTTACACGTAAACACAATCAGCCTAAACTAAAAGATGCTTGCTTTAGATCAAAAAGGTTGCTGTAGTGTTTTAACTTTTTTGTAGAGATGTAGAGGACCAAAATATGAGTTTACAAGCTGTAAAAACATTACTTGGAAAACCGTAGATCAAAGCCACATACATGTGTTTACTTCATTCAACCAGAACCAAAAACCTGGTGAATCTAAATAACACAAGAATGTACAGTATTTCTACAATTTCTTTTTCCCATCATTATTATGAAGTAACTCCCATAATTAGAGGTTGACTTACTGTAAGTTGTCTAAGGTAAACATTATTATAGATAGAATAACAGCAAACAGAGACCTGATGTCTTTGGACTAGTAATTATAAACCACCAGACTAAATGGAATGGAAAATATAGTTCTTTGAGCTCACAGCAGGGAAAGAAATCAGACCTCAGCCATGAACACCACTCGAGTCAATGCAAGGTTTTTTTTTTGAATAAACTAAGTAAAAAGAATTTTAAAAATACTCATAACTCTACATACCAATGATAGTGTTGTTTTTTTACTATTCATTTGCGTTATTTTAATTAACCTACAGAACAACAGGCCCGATCACTTTCCACACTGCTGAATAGAAAGCTCTTGCTGTGCCCTCAGTGTGCCTTTAGTATTATGAATAAACAGAAAAGTACAAGCAATTTGAAGACTGTTTTTCAACAGTTATAGATTATGATCGTGCTTTGTGCAACTACCATGCACTTCTTGGTCAAAGTCGACATTAAACTGTTTTTTAAGATCAGTAGCCTTTCCAGGCTTTGTGCAATTATTTCAGAAGTTAAATCATGCTGAGCTTACCCCAAACAAAAAGTCGTGTAACAAAGACTTAGCAAAAATCTTAAATGCTTACTGTAGAAAAGATCACCAAAGCAACAGTGAACCTCTCTCTCCGCAAGAATATTGTTTATTTCCAGCAATGTGAAGGGAAATTAGCTGTCCTTGGCACTTACATATTTACATGTGAACTCATTACTTGAAGACGCTCTGAAAAGCCTTAAATTATGCAAACAGATAAACTGATGATCTTTTTGCTTTAATGAGATAAATATACATATATTTTAATATATATAGGTATAAATTACCTTAATGATTTTGTCTAATTCAATATGGAAAACTATTAATCATAAATATTTAGTTGTTTATGTTCTTCAACTATGACATGATAACATTTAGTTTTGTGTAAAATTAACTGTTTTTGAGCATAGATGCTGATATGAGATAAAAAAATGAGTGGACCATGAGATGAGGTGAGTAAAATTCAATTATTTGGTCACATGGCAAAACAGGGCACATGTACATAAGACTTCATCAAATTTTTATTGATACCGATGCCATAATCCATTCCGCTTATTGGTCCGATTCTTTTTGTTTCCTTTATTAATTCCTGATTAGTTTCAGTCAAGTTGGCTGTAGCCTGAGAGCTAACTGGAGCAGCAGTCAGTCCATCTTAATCTAGTCAAAAGTCACTGGAAGTAATTTGGTGGCTTTAAGCCTACCACTGGGGGACTGTTTCAGTCTGCATTCTTCCCTCCTTATGCTATGTGCACATTATTTTTTTGCAATGGCAACATCACTGCTTGGTGATGCCAAAGACAATTAACGATTGATTTAAAACTTCTAAAACACTTTCTTTACCCGAAGCAGAAAGATAATTGATGCAGCAAAACAGTAAAAGACAAAAAAATCTGTCACACCTGCCTGCTTGGCACTAATATTATTATAACTTGTATTATAAATTCTGGATAGCAAAGGTACTGCGTGTTTATGAAGCAGTGGTACTCTTGTGTTCAGTGTTAAATACATGAAGTGTCCCATCCACTTCTGGAATCCAAGCCCATGTAGCCTTGAAAGATTTCACAACACATTGTTGGGGTTTCCATCTTTATTCATATTTTCCTGATTGAAGCCACATTTAGTCATGTCTTCTACTCCACTCTGACTCCTTCTTGTAGCAGGTTTTCAGCAGCATAAACGCCTAATTTTGGCATCATTATTTTGCCGTGAGCATCTCTGAAAAAGTCGTGCCAGCTTTGATAAGAGGAACTGATAAACTCAGAGGCACACAATTCTGTTGGATCAGACGATATGAAACCTGTTCTTAACGGTTCTGGTTCTCAATATCTATCTCTACATATACAATAAATTGTGTGCCTCAGCTGTGTGTGCCTTTCATTGTGAGAGTATGCACGAAGTTTCTCTATTTCCCCGACAGAGTCTCTTTAGTGTGTCAGGCTCCTCCATTTGTGCAGCTTTTAGCCCCGGGCAAAACAGCACAACATTTAAAGCAGACAAGACTAAAAGTGTCATACAGGAAGAAAATAAGCTCATCTACTTGGCTGGTTCTCCAAATCATGTCACATCTGGTTTTTCTCTCTTCCTTTTTATTTCTGCTGCCCTCTGCTCATTTTTCTCCATTTCCTTCTCTTACTGGATAAACATTTTACTATCCTGTTCGAATAGAAGCATACTTAACACCCCAGTAACGCTATTAAACCTAAGAGTTGTGTATATGTGGATTTAGTGAGAAGCCAATGGGCATTAAACTGTGGAGAATGACACAGATAGAAACTTTTAGTAATTCCCACAGTATGCGGACTCACAAAATTCATGCCCCCCCCAGCACCACACACACACACACACACACACACACACACACAGACACACAAAGTTTCTTTCACACAGTAAAAAAAACATGTACATCTCCTGCAGAAAATGTCCTCTTTTCCTTAATAACAAGGGACAGAGAAAGTGTGTCACACAGTGTTCAGACAAAGTTTGATCGCAGTGCATGTATGGATGCTGGTGTGAATGTTTAAAGGTGTTTTGGGTGGATGTGCAGCGATGTGTTAGTAGGTGGGTTGGGCTTTGTATATTTAATCTGTAGTTAAAAGTTTATGCCCTCATGTTGAACCCAGTGTATGATATCTCTAATTTTGTGTGATATTTAGGGAGTTTCTGCTGTCCAGTATACTTTATGTGTGTCAGTGTGCATTTGTGTGTGTTTTATTTGCAGTAAAACAGGAAAAGACTGCACCTGCTCAGTGCTGTATGTTTGCATCAGTGTTTGTGTTGAGTGAGTTTGTATAAATGAATAAATGTGCATCATCAATTTGAGTCAAAAGCTGTGGCATAGTTGAGGAATATATATACCCAATTTCTAGATGGCTACACTAATGCCAGTCCCATTCACACAAGGCCCATTAGCCTTTGTGTGTGTGTGTATGTGTGTATGTGTGAACATGTGTATGCCTGCAGCACCTGGTGCTGTGTGACAGTGCCCAGCCTAATGGAAGTAAAGCACAGCTGTAAAACCACTGGCCTGTGCCATATATTCGCCTGTGCAAGCCTCTAGCTAACAGCTTTTACACTCCTGCCATCACACAAATACACACATACAGATTTACAAGCACATTTTTAGCCACATACAGATACAGACACACACACACACACATATACAGGGAACCATACCACAGCTAATGGCTCGATAGCTCATAGGGAATCATTCAGGGAGACATGGGGCACAGAGGGAAAGCGAGGGAGGTTGGAGTGATGTAAATCACCAGACATAATCCATGGAAGGGAAAAGACCATCGGATGTAGCAGTCTGTCTTAAGCTGAGAGAAATTTGTTTGGTGTATTAATGCGAGTGTGTGTGTGTGTGTTTGAGCACATATGGCTCTGATTACGTTAGCTGAGCTGCTTACAGTAAAGCCAGAGGCTGACCAGCTCAGCCTGTGTGCTTTCTCAACCATGAGAGGGCTGGGAGCTTTAATCACGGGTGGGGCTGTGTGTGGAGGAGGGGAGGGGGAGGCTGCGGAGTAAGAGAGGAGGGAAGGAGATGAGTAAAAGATAGAAGTAAGAAATAATTGAGGCCAAAGGACATGATGGATGAGAGGTGAAGGTGTACAGATGGGAGAAAAAAAACGAAGAAGGGGATCAAAATGTCAAAGGAAAGATGGGGAAAAAGGTTTGGAGGGACAGAAGAGAGTTGAAGAGGGCGGAAAGAGTGAGGGATCACACTGTCTCAGTGGAAATTAAAAAATGAGCTTTTTGCTCATTTTCAGCCAACAGTGATTTAACTATTTGTAGTTGTCACCCTGTTAAATAAAAACTGCTCAGTCAAAGTTAGAAGTTTCAAAATGAAACATAAGTAAGAAAAGTCAAGTTAAGAAGAGCTATATGAAGCAGAATATAAGCAGTAATTTGCAGCGCACAGACAGTAAATACCTGTTTGTTGTTCTAAGCTGCCAGTGAATGAAAGAGTTCGTGAACGCTTTTACGTTTGTTGTTTTAAACACCCGGTGTTAGCTCAGTCATTCCCGGGAGAAATCCTCTGGCACACTGGAAGTGATGCGTTAAACGTTTCCAGCAGCAGCAGCGGTGGTTCGTTTGAAATAAATGAACAATATAGCCAGAGATGAAAAGCAAATGTATTAAATGAGATTGCATGATGCACCAGGAGAGCGAGGGATGAGAGAGATAGGCACAGAATTCAATAAAAATTCATCAGGGCTGCTTAAGCTGTGAGATGATTCGCTATAATAAGTTGCAGCTCTGTCCTGTATATCTCCAGTGACAAAAATGATCATTTGTTTGTAAACAGTCTGACCCCCAGACAAGAGAAGATGGAGGTACTTAGGAAAGGGAATTGCTATGAAATTCCTTTATAGCCTACTTTGCTAATATACTGCTCCTGTGGAAACTTTCCATATAAGTGATATGATGGAGAGCAGATGAAAAGGACAAATGCTATGCCTGCACTTCCTCAGCATTACTGATATTCTCATTACAGGACGCCTAATGAGCTAAATAAAAATCATTTGTCTCTCTTGCTCTCTCTCTCTGGTTCCTTGTACATTAGATTGATGCTAAGGGAGGAAGCACCCAGCGCTCCCCCAAAGAATATTGTCGCCAGTGGGCGCACAAACCAGTCCATCATGGTCCAGTGGCAGCCTCCCCCAGAACCCCAGCTCAACGGGGTCCTCCGAGGATATGTACTCAGGTAAAAACACACACACAGAAACACATACACGCACACGTAGAAGACTTAATAGCATAATAAAGGCACAGTGTTTAAGATTTAGATTTAGATTCTTGCATGCACTAAAAAAATCACACTGAGTTTGTGCTCCAGCTTCTCAATATTGAGGACTTTCTCTTTTTTACTGTTTTGTACCGCTGAAAATATACCTAATTATTAGCTTATTGTATATTGTGATTTCCCTGTTTTGTGACATTTAGAGACTAAAAAAGGCCAAGAATAAGAAGACTTAAAAGAACTGTCATTTGCAAGCATCGTGTAGAGAAAACCTATGAAATGTGTTTGTAAAAAAGAAGTCTCTCTGTCTTTATGGTTTATATAATCACACACATTCCTACACAGACACAAGTGCTCTTTATGGGCACTCCTGCTGCCCTTGACTGTCTGTCCTTCACTTTGATAGCTACCTTAAGTGTGATACATTTGATGTAATCAAACTTTCATCAGCTGCTTCACATTGGTATGTAATTGCAGTAGAAGTCCTCAGGTCTTTATGCTTGTTCAGTGTGTCATCTACCTCCACTTCAGTAATCAGTTAAAAAAATAGAAATATGCAGTCATTCAACTCCATATCATTTCAGCCGTATACGATGGATCCTCTTCCACCTCCTTCCGCCCTCCTGTCTGGATTCTCATTTCTCCCTACAGTATTAGCAGGCAGATCCTCCTTCTCTCTCCTATCATCTTCCACTTTTTGTCCTCCATCAATCCCCCCCTCCCTCTACCCATTCTCCTCCCCTAGTGTAAGTGTCAGTGTGTCAGGTGGTACGAGTGGAAGATGGGGTTATCTCCTCTCCACTACGGAGATCCCCTGTCAGCCTCGAGCTCCCTTTCACTTTGTGCATCTGTGTTTCTGCATATTAGTGAGTTCAGTGTGTAGTGAATGTGTGATCGAGCGCTGCCTCGGCGAGGTGAAATGTTGGAATATCTTGTTACACTCAATAGGCTCCATATTAAAATGCTGACATGTGGATTATTACTCCATTCGGCTCCATCAGATATGTACAGTACCTAAGTGGTATTACACCTCTCTGTCTGGTCGGGCCATATATCCCTTTAAGTGGACATTTATATCACATGTACTTGAGCAAAGGCCTTGAAGGTGCACTATTCAGGGATGTCTACCAGGCACTGAAGGTGTTTTATTCTTTCAGGATTCAAAAGTGATTTAAGTGACTCCTCACCAAAGTAAAATTCTTATGCATAGTTTCTCTGCCTCGTAGATAGCCTGCATAAATGATACTCTGTGAAACTCTTTTTTTTTTTTAAATGTATGAAATATGTATAAGATAAGCACATTATTTTAAATTATGATTCTATGTACAGCGTTTTTCAAGGCAGGAGACTTATGTCTAAGAATACATTCCTGTTATATTACATTTATTTATTAGATGTTTAAAGGAGTTTTCTGCATTGCTTCGGTCTACAGTATTTCCAAGTATTGTATTTAAAGGCAGGTGGCCATTACATTCCAATCAGTTGTAAGTGCTTTTCATAAACCTGTGGTGGGAGAATTTTTTTAGAAATATCAACTGAATGTGAAGCTTATATGAATCATGAGTCGAAAGTTTCTTCAGTGATTTGTTTAAATAATGTTTTTTTTTTCAAGAGAGATGAGGTTCAACATTTTCTTTGCATGTTTATTGTCAAAATTACTTTGTCTGGGGTTGATCAGTGGACAGCCCCCCTCTTCTGCTGTGTGCTTCACTCTCAAATGACTGTGCAAAGTTTGTGTTAGCATGTGATGTGCTAGCTTCACCTGGCAGACTTTTCACTGCAACTTATTGTTGTTCAGTTTTTTGAAGTAGTTCCACGCAGAACTTTTGTAAAGGGTGAAGTAATCTCTGCACGTCTCTTCTGTTTGTAACCTGGCTTCAAGCCGACCTCATAGCACTGCTTCAAATGCTATACTCTTCCCCTGTCAGGAAAGAATGTGCCATACACATCAGTAAAAATCAAGGAAAATATTTTTTAAGACTAGAGTTGCATACTTTTTCTTTTTTTCAAATAAATGAAAATCTAAAAGTCATAACCCAGCTCCAGTCCGTATGTATGTTTGTTTTCATGCACAGAAATACGTAAAATGTGAGTAGAAATAGACATGAAATGTATCATCACCCCTACTGATGATGACCTATTTACTCTCAACACCTGACCTATAGCCTTATCAAATGTTCATACATTTATCTGTGTTTTTCCTCATGCAACACCACTTGCTACTTTTTCCACTGGCTTAGCTACAAACCTACATATTTACAAAGCATTTATGTGTGTTTATGTGCGTGTGTGTGTGTGTGTGTAGGTACCGTCTGGCAGGGCTGCCAGGGGACTACCAGGAGAAAAACATCAGCAGCCCAGAGACCAACTACTGTCTGTTAAAAGATCTGATCATCTGGACACAGTACCAGATCCAGGTGGCTGCTTACACAGGAGCCGGCCTGGGTGTCTACAGCAGCCCTGTCACAGAATACACTCTACAGGGAGGTGAGTGAAGATGCACAAAAACAAAGTTTTACTCCCAGTCTTTAAGATCAGAGCAAGTACTCCTACTTAAACAAAATTAAATTATCTTTTATTGTGCATAACTTTAACTAACTACCTGATAATGTACCCACTCTGTTACGTTATAAAGAGAGTGAATGCGTGTGAGCTGCAGTGGTATAGTGTCTCTTGTGGTTATATATATCTTAATAGAGTTTTAATTCATTGATAAAAAAAATTCAAGATAAAACAACAAAGCTTGGGGTCATTTTAATGCTTATTATTTCTTGTACAAGTTAAAGACAAGATGCCCAAATATAGATTTGGAGGTTGAACAGCATCAGAGCTAGGTCAAACATTATTAGTTGGAGATAAAAAATAAAGGATGCTGCTAGTAATTGAAAAGAATTTGTGTGATCTCAAATGATCTTAAACCTGCATTATTAATATTTTGAGAGAGAGTATGAAAACCTCACACACACACATGTATATATCAACAGCAATTTGCGGCCTATTATCTTGCTCATGGACACCCAAAGTGTTTGTAGGAAAAGCCTGATTGAGAGTGAAAGGTTTTACATCCAAACAATTTTTTTTAACTTGAATGTCAAAGCATATAGTTAACAAAACCGTTGTGATCATAAAACACTTTTGCTCTGCCTGCCAAGATATTTCCTTTATATTTGTTAAAAACCCAAAAGTCCATTGAAGAAATATCTTAATGAATTTTTGTGGACCCATCTACATCTACAACTACACCAGGATACACAGGAGTTTCTATATTGGTAGTCTGCTCCTCTGCTGTTTTTACTCTTTGGTTGTGATCACTTGCCTGAGATCACAGATACACACAGTAGCAGTGAAGTACTTCTGCAGACTGGCTGGCTTCTCTCCTCAGCCTAGCTTTGAGAGGAGCCAGCTGAAGCAGTCCTGACTTGTGTTAAAGTTGCCCCCGAGGCACCCCCTCCAAGGCATTCCAGCCTCAGCCAAGAAGCAGGAGACTCTCGCAGGACAAGCTGAAGGGACTCCATGTCCCAGGATGAACTGGAGGAAGAGAAGAGAAGAGAGACAGTGCTGCTCTATATATAAATGATAAGTAATAGTGTGTTGATTGTAATAAAAATGACTGCGTCAAGGAACACATTTTGAAATCCGTAACACATAAATCCATGCAGATGTAGAGAGAGAAGATAGAATGTAAGTGAAGAGAGAGGAGGTAGTCGTGGGGGTAAATCTTCTTTTAACACGTGCTCTTCTCTTCCTGACTTTTATTCCTACAGTATATTATCGTTATTAAAGATTGGCTGAGCTACACACACACACACACACCCAAACACGCACACACGCAGGCACACACACACACACACACACACACACATGTCCACATAAAACTCACAGTCATTATTACAAGAGTTTAGGACAGGTTTATAGACTCAGGAGAAGGAGTTAGGCTCATTAATTATTCTAATGTGGTTTAATGGGAGTGGCTGCGATGGATTGGACATTTTCTCTCTCTCACTATCTCTGAGAGGATATGCTTGAACTCAGTGTTAGACTCTGATAGCGTTGCTCAGGCATATATGCATACTAAGATTCCCCCAGAGGACAGAGTTTAGTGTTTTATCTGTAGCTGTGAGCTGCGAGGGGTTAGAAGCCGGTCCCCAGGAGTACAGTCAGCATGACAGGGGGGGCGAGAGAGCATCTTTAACATCAATTAATCTTCCGTCTCGCTCTTCATCTTCTAGTCCTTTGGCTGTCTTTCTTTCACTATCTATTTCCTTTAATTTTTCACTGGTTTTTGTCACGGTCTCAACGTTTCAGTCTGCATACTCTCTTCTCACTGTGCGTCTGTGTTGTCCTCTTACATCTGACCTCTTTAAATCAAATGTAGGATGTAAAGTGCATTCCCATCATGCAACAGTGCATTATCACTGTGGATTTCTAGCATCAGTATAAACCCCTTACAGAGTAATCACCATAACATGTGCCACAAACACACACATACTTGTGTAAACACACATTAGTGCACATACACATTTCACAGTCAAGCTTATCTCTCTCTGACGTTAATGCAATCGTGGACCCTCTTGCTTCCATGTAACACAAAAAAATTCCCATGTAGTGTCACTAAAAAAAGATGAAAAATAAGATGAATAAAGATGAGAGACAGTGGACCTGTCTTTGAGTGGATAAAGTATATCTGCAAATTGACCATCACATGTTCAGTCCTTGTTTTTCCAGAACTCAACAAATTACCTGCACTTCATAAGAAAAAAACTGCTGTTTTCACACATTATATTCTAGTACTTCATGTTAGACATTTCACATCTTATCTCTCTTAGCACTCTGTCTTCTCTGTCTCACTCTCTGGTGAATGATGAATGACCTAGCCAAGTTTATGCACATTACAAACAGACTTTTTGCTAGTCTGGTATTTACTGTATAAATTATCACGGTTCTGTTTTGGTTTGACGGCATATTCTTATTTTTGAACTTTTCTCTGTTGAATCATTGAACTGAGATTCAAATTTAACCAGGAAAACAAAATGTCCTAGTTTAATATTGACCTATATGTGATGTTTTTTTTCTGTAAGTATTTGTAATACATAATAGTAATGCTGGTGTATCACAATTATAGAATAAATTAGCAAGTTATTTTTTTAACTGAAGTTCCAGTCCATTGATGAAGCACAAAAGGTTCAGTTTACCCATCAGGATAGGAACTATGCAAGCTGTTGACACCGTGGCGCTGCATAGTGTCTTCTGCAGGAGGAGATTTCCAAAGTGTCAAGGAGACGTCAAGGTTATATTTTTTGCCTAAATCTTTAACTGTCATTAAAAATGGAGGTATGAGGATTGAAAAATAAAGCATTCAGTGGGCATCAATTTTCTGAAGAAAGACCCAACTTAGTTGTAATTTATCTGCAGTAGCGACTTAAGACCTGGGTTTCCTGGCTGCTGTTACTTTGTTTTTAAATTGACTTGTGTGACCTCCAAATTCATGGGTGTGCATTACTAAATCACTGCAGTGTCTAATGCAAGTTAATTATTCATACAGACCAAGCATCAAGATTCTTACACATAATATATTGTTTTGTTTTGTTTTTTTATTAATAAATCCTGATGAATTATGCAATTAAAATCGCATGAGTAATAAAGGTTGATAGGTCTGTTAGGTTAAAGGGGTGGTGTGTTGTGATGTGTGCCACAGGACTGAACCAACAAATCCAGTGAGTCATCTAACCAGTGTCTACTGTCTGGCCTCCTGAGGTCACTGACTGAAAGACCTAATTGATTTCATTAATCATTTTATCTGTCAGGCACACTCACTGAAGGGCAGCACCCTAATCTCAGTTAATTTAGTCATCCCTAAGCTAAT
>JAPZDV010000020.1:6177773-6263394 GCA_029814665.1 Acanthurus lineatus
TTTTGTAAAAATCTGTTTTAAGCTAAAAACTGTGTAAAACATGTAAATGCATAATGCAAAAGATGAGATAAATTATATTGAGAAATTAGGTAATTTTGCTGCAGAATAGAAGTGTGGGTTTGGCATTTAACTTTTGCAAGCTTAGCAGATATTTTTAATTAAAAAAATGAACTGAGTCCAAACAAAAATGTAGAAGTATGGTGTTGTATAAGATATTTTAAACTAATTCTTATTAAAAAAAAAAAAAACTGGAAGACCTGACTCTGAAACTTTTTATCTCTGCAGCTTAGGGCTCCAAGCTTGTTACTGTGCATGTTCTCATCCTCTTTCTTTTGTTGAGCGAATTGCATCTGAATGCTCCGTGTGTCTGTGTGTGTAGTTCCCACGGCACCTCCGCAGGAAGTGGAAGTTCTAGCAATCAACTCGACTACCATCCGCTTCACCTGGAACCCTCCACCTCAGCAGTTTATTAATGGCATCAACCAGGGGTACAAGGTAAGCCTCTGGGTGTGTGTGTGTGTACAGTATGTCACAACTTTGCGTACAACACTAAGTTAAAAGTTCAATAAACTAAAGGGCCTGTGTCTACTTAAAAAAACAGACTTTATTTCACACATCACTTGGAATGGATTTTTTAAATTATTTTGAGTAGTTCAATCATATACAGAAAAAAAAACATTTAAATGCTCAAAATGACTTTGATCATCATGCTTCATTTTCCTAAAACTAGTTTCTATCCAGACGCTAAAATTTGAAATATTTTGAAGGAATGCAGGCAGAAAAATAGCTTGTATTTTAACGTTACAGAGGTCGTGGACCTTCAGCCCACGGATGACTTTGAGCAGACTCCCAGAAAACAATTTGTAAATGTTTGCTTGTGTGAGTAAATGTTGTGAAAAACATGTTAACCTCTGATAGGACTTTTAGCTCAAAGGTGACGTCCCAGGATGCATTGACTTGCTTTTGTATATCAGTACTCTTAGCCAAACCAAGCGAGGGATCAGCTCTGTGCAAAACTGGAGGAAAAGGCAAAAAGAAAGGATTAAATAGGGGAAGGGAACAAGGTGTTCAGAAAAATAAAGAGAGCGAGGGAGATAAGAAAAATAAGATATAAAAATAAAAGAGTAGGATGAATGGGAGCAGACTGAGAGGACTGAATTGTGCGAGTGTTGTATGTGTACTAGTTCTGGTATGGGATTTATTTTTCAGTTCGTTGTGGCAACCAACCCCTGAGGAACTGATTAACATGACAAAGAAAACACATCACATTCATGCTGTGCGTCACTGGGTCTGTGTGCGTGTGTTAGAGAGCGTGCTAGAGAGTGTGAATGTTGATGTCTTTGTTGCTTGATAAATACTATATGACTTTCCATCTGTTTGATGTGGCTCTCTGATGCCGCCTCTGTATACCAGGCTTTACCATTCCAAATCAGTGGAGCCTCGCCGTGCCGCTCTGGGTGCGTGTCTTTGGGTGTGTTGTGCTGGTTTAGAGGACAGTAGATAATGATATTAATTGAAAAAGGATGTGAAGCAAAACCTCATCTCATCCCCCAACAGATCACTGACTGTATACAATACCCTCAATAAAATAGTTCAAAACTGATTGCCAAAGGGAGCCACTTGGGACAAGTTTCAAGTCTTCCATTGATACGTCCTTGAAACCATCGCAGGACTTCAAATTTTCTTTTGGAATGATATTTGCTTAATTTTGACTGAAGATGATGTTTTCTATCTGTCTGTCTGTAATGGTAATGGACAAAGAACAAAGCAATAGTTTTTCATTAAACTAATTGTATTTTTTCTGCATTTTAAAAATGCGGTTTGGTACAAAAGAGGTTGCATAAAAGATTTATTGATTGTGATTCAGGAAAAAAATGTACTTCGGAAAAAATGAAGCACTCACCATATCAATGTAAAGAAACCTTTATGAAGTATTTTATGAAAGACCTGAGTCAACACATTTGGCAGCAGACATGGCAACTCTGGTTTTTCTATTGTGAACTGCTGTCATGTCCCTGCACTGGTATCAAGGCTACCTGAGGACAGTACAGAACTGCACTGTTTTCTTAAGCACGCTGCAGGTTTCCATTGCAGACTGATTCAGAATGCACATGTCACAACAGCAACAACAGCAGACCCAAACATCCCTCTTTAAAAGTGGACTGGCATCAGATACTTCAGGGTGCCAGATCAGCACTCTTTCACTGCACCCTGTACTATGCTGTACTATGCTGATAATAAATTACAATAGTAAACCTCATTTTGCCATTACAGGCTATGTGCAATGCAGCACTCTTTACACAGAGAGAAAAGCAGCCACTAAACTGTCTTTAGGTCTTAGGTCTCACTGACTTTTGCTTAATATCACATCTTTGTGTTTTTTAGTTCTTAAAGTAGATTGTAAAGATAATTTAGTGCAGTGTTTACAATGGAACAGCATTTGCTGTGCTAATCCTGGATATTTTTATTTTAGCTGTACTGAACAGATTTTTTTTAAAAAAAGCTTTGAAATATAGCGAAAAAAGTTAGCATTAAGTATGTTGATTGAAAATCCAAGAGTAAATAAACAGATTCTATTGGAGGCACACAAGGTTACCTGAAAGTGACTGTGAAACCTCCACTTTCTGTTGAAATTATCACTCGTGTGCAGTGGCTTAGTAGCAACAGCAGTTAATGACCAAACTTGTTTGACCTGTGAAACCTCATGAAGGTGTGGAGCGGTCATTGGGTTTACGCTAGATTACATTTAATGAAACATTCACAGAGTTTCGGGTGGTGATTCAAACAGTATGAATGTTTTAACTTCCTTCATAGTGAAGGGTCGGGTTAGGATTATTTGCTGTCTCACAGTTGTAAGCTGCACATGTACTAAAAGAAATGTATACTATGTATCTCTATTATTGGTTTGCTATTGTAATATGTACACTGGTGAATATATTTTACACTAATCAACAGTGCTGGTTATTGTTATTTTTTACTTGACAAAGAATAAACCAGAAGAAAGAGAAAATAGTCCAAAAAAACTTAAAAGCTTTGAAACAGCAGGTGGGGCAGCAGGGTTGTTTACAAAGCATTGAGAGATTGTTGTGTGTTTGTGCCCACAGGTCAAATTTTTTAAAATGTTTTTTAAATCAAATACAGATGCAAATTGAAGCTTTGCATTGCAACCCTCCAGCAGTGTAGTGAAAACAAATGTATGTAAATGTCTAACCAACAGTAAGCCATTAAAGTCAAATTTTGTGGAACTTTCATACGCAGCTTGTGGGTAAACAGCCTGTTTTCACGGTGCCTTCATTAACCTGTCACACTGGTTAATACTGATTCAAAATTGGTCCTAAGTTCACATTGACCAGTTTTAATACCTCTACTTAACAGTCATGGCAGGAGGCGTAATGATTCTGGGCTGTCGCACATCTGTCTTGCATCAACACTAATGCCCACTCAGACTGACGATGAACTCATTACTATTAGGTGGTCAAAGGTCAAGGTTAATATGCACAAAACATGAATTGACCATAAAGCAAGAACTCATAACTAAAAATGATGACATTTTAAACCCAAAATGTCAAAAGAAAACTTCACTGGGATATCAAAATATCAAACACTTTTCCAGCTGTAATTCAATGCTACAAATCAGTACAAAAAGGGAGATTGTGACCCTAAATCACATTTGGTCAGTTTCTGTTTTGGTGACACTGATCTTGGGTGCTCACCTTAAAACTGTGCTGCGTGTTAAAGCTGTGTGTGAAACATACACATTTTAGAATTAGTGGCTTTTTTGCAATAACATCTATGTTTGAAGGTTTTTAGTCCACCACAAGCTTTATGATATGATGTAAACTACACCGTGAATGTTTGACAGAGCAAACAACCAGGAGGCGGTGAATCTTTTTCTTTTTCTTTTTTTTTCAGCAGAGACTATAAACATGAGTACCATAACACGGTGTGGCCCATGGATCTCACATTATGAATATGTATGCTATTTACTGTTTGTTTTTATGGCTAAAGCAATAACGCAAACCACACTGCTGTCGTTGTGAATATTAATCAAGTCTCACAGTAGAGACACATTAACCTTTCATTAGGCGCTTAGTTGGACTGATAATCAAACTTAGTGTTTGTCCTCAGATGCTGTTATAACTGATAATGGCCTGCTGGCAGGAATTTATGTTAAGTAGTACATCCGTACGTAAATAACTGCTTAAATTTTCATATGTTTAGAGTACAGATAACTTTTCTGGGCAGCAGAATATGAATATTGTTTCTCAGCTCAACAAATCTGTAAGTATCATTTGGCAGTTTTAAACTTTAATGACAAAAGAACCCCTAAGGTATCAGCCTAATTTAAAAAAGATTCACCACAGCCCATACTGTGGGACAAATAAGCTTTGTCTCATAAATGCAGTCTGAATAATATGATTTAGATTTGGTAGCCCGAAGCTAGTACTACGGAGTTAAAATAATGACTAAACGAAAATTATGGAAACAAACAAATATCTGTGATGGATATTTAGGTGCTCTGGTGATGTGCTGAATGAACAAATATTTAAAAGATGTTATTTGGGTGCTAAAAGTCACTGGTTACCATCTTTCTTACGTAACTCAGCTGCTGGTCTGGCCAGAGAAGTCTCCAGAGGATGTCACCGTGGTAACAATCACCCCTGACTACCCTGGTGCACGCCATACAGGATTAGTTAGTGGACTCAAGAAATTCACCTGGTACTTCGGCTCCACCCTCTGTTTTACAACACCTGGAGACGGCCCCCGCAGCTCTCCTACCCTGCTGCAGACGCATGAGGACAGTAAGTACACACACACACACATATAAACACACATGCTCACACACTTCAATGTAAATAAAGCCAGCACCAAGCACAAGGAAGATTCCTTCAGCCTCTGCTGGTTGTGAATAATAATGAAAGTATATTGACTTGCTGTGTTCAGTCCAGCTGCTTGTATCTGAGTGATACACAGCTGTGCACACAATGTCTATATTCCAACACCCCCAGTTTTCTCTCAGGCTCCTACTTTCTTTTCTCTCCTTTTTGATCTTTTTGTTCTAGCTTTGTCACTCTTCCATTTCATTTTTTCTCCACTGTGCCTTTTTAAAGCAAATTGATTCGCATGTTTTCAGGCAAACTGGTATTTATAACCTACAGTTCCATGGATAAATATAATACCTGCCACTCTCAGCTGCAAGTACACTTGCACACAGTCACACCGTCAAATAAACACAATAGCCTATAGGCAGACAGACAAGCCATTATTACCAACTGGCAATTATCGAGTGGGAAGGGATATTAGTAGCCATTTGTACACACACACAAACACATGCACACACTCCCACACATACACACAGATATTGATTGGGTGCTGGGCGCGTTGCAGGGTTAACGGTGGGTGTAATTCTTACTTGATGATAGCTTTTTGCACGTGTGTGATTGTGTGTGAGCGTGTGGGATTGTGTGTGAGTGTTATTGAATGTCTCAGATGAATAGCTTAATCGCTCTGCAGGGAGAAGGGTTAGAGAGCCAAACATGAAATGAGAAACGACAGGAATGCATGCACCTGAGTGTGTGAGCGTGTGGGTAGTGGTCAATGCAGATGTGATTAGAAGTTGGTGTGTGATATTGAAGAGTACTGTGTAATAGTCTGCAGAGACAAGACATTTGTGCTACTGTGGAGGGATGGTTCAATACAATCTAGAATTTTTCTGAGATGAGGTTACTGTTGAATAAGTTGAAATATTAGTAAAATTATCTGATGTGTGTCTTTTTTTCCTAAGCACCTGGACCTGTTCGTCACCTGAGCTTCACTGAAATCTTGGACACATCGCTGAGAGTCAGCTGGGCAGAGCCTGAAGACAAGAACGGCATCATCACTGGTTCGAGTGTTATGACATTTAAGTGTAGAATCACAGTCAGTCCTCCACCAACTCCATCTTCTTATCGTCAACGTTGAAAAATGTTCATTTTACCATGTTATTTGAATTCCCATTAAAAGTTTTAATGAGTGAAGCTTAAATTGGGTTTAGTAAGTATGTTCATGCCTGCAAGTAAAACACACAATGATTAAAACAGACCCAGTGTTTTCCGGTTTTTCTACTGAGGCAGCCAAATACATTGTGTACAAAGACAAATTTTGATTACAAAAAATAAAAAGCCTCCCCTTTGGGCAAGCAGCAGTGAGGGAGGAGCCCTGAAACTTTCTTGCTTTCCTAAAAGTTTCCTCAGTGTTCTCCACTTAGTCTTTTTATTTTCTGACTTCCACAGACATAACCCTGCCTCTGACACTGTGTATGTGTACAACTGGTTCACAATCAGCTAATCCCTTCTCTCTGCAGGTTGTCTTCTCACATTATCTCCAACATGCCCTCGTCCCACGCCTTCCAACACCCTGGGTGTTGTTTGTGTGGCGTATCACAGAGCTCAAGGCCCTTTTCCTCCCAATTCATTTTGTCTCAGCGCCTGTGTAGCTCTGTTAGACAATGGCGCTGGTGAAAGTGACGACAAGCTGCTGCGAATTAAACAATCACACAACAGTGTGTGTGACTACATGTGCGTCTGTAAGTTGAGATGGCCACACCATGCCCGAAAGTCGTCAAGCACCTACACAGCAAGGCCGCAGTCTAATAGCACAAGGCTGCGGTGGCTTTACAGTCGGCTTACACACTCAGAGGAGTGGGAAAACGGTTTTTCAATCAAGGTCACCTTGCACATTTACTCTTTTCTCCTCAAACTGCTTTTCATCCAGCACCTGGTGAGCAGGGAGACAGATGAGGGACTATTCACTCTCTCCAGGGCTTTACACACAAGTAGCCTCACACACAGACGCACACACACACGTTTGAAGGTGGTAGAGGGTGATGCATGACTGTGAAGATGCAAAGGGACAGACAGGGATTTTGAGTGTAGTAACCCCTCCCGCACTCTCTTCCTCCCTTTTTTTGCTCCATACCTCATTATTTGCAAGTGTGTGTGCTTGCATGTGTTTGTGTGTCTACATGTCTGCTCATGTCTACATGCACCTTTATTAACCAGTGTGTGCTCTCCACCCCACAGGCTATGTGCTGTGGTGGGAAGTGCCTGGTGTAGAGTCGAAGCGTGAGGAGCGTTCACTGTCCAACTCCACCCTGCAGTACCAGCTGACCGGCCTCACCTCCACCACCATGTACACCATTCAGGTGGCAGCTCTTACCGCTGCAGGTCGGGGCGTGGTCACATCCTCCACCATCTCCACAGGAGTCCCACCTGGTACATTGAACGCACACGCATACACACAAAACAAACAGACACAGGAGCTAGTGACGGTTGATGTTAATAAAAGATTTTGGCTTGTGTGAATCTGAGGGTGTGTGTGGGTGTGTGTAGCAGAGTAAATATGACTGATGAGCTCTTACGATTCCATTGTCTTTCCTCACGCTGATAAGTGGCTGTTACTGTGCATCCATGAATCATCACCCACACAGCCAGCACACACATTCACATGCACAGTGCCTCACAAGAGTTAGTCATTTACAGCATCTTAGACAGCGTTTTAGTGTGTAGTCTATATGTGTGTAAACAGTGTGCACAAAATGCATGATGAGTTTTTATGATTGGACTAAGGCCAAGTTGCAGTTATTATTAAAGCTGATTAACTGCAAATGGCAAAGTGGAGGGAATACAGCGATGAGAGAGGGCAAGAGACAATCAAAGAACAGGACTGAAGAAGGGAGAGCAGATAGAGAAACATAATGAGGGAAGAACAGAGAGCACAAGAAAATGCAATCTCCAAAGAACAGAAGACCAAAGTCTCTCAGAAATGGACGGAAAGGCAGAGAGGAAGTGGAGGAGAATGAAGGAAAACCCGGCACATACAGCAGAATTTTGTCCTAACATTTTCTGATAACTAATTTATGAATAAAAGCAGAGAAAGTGAAAGCAAGATGGATACAGACAGTTCTTAGATTCATAGGTTATTCATTAATTCATGAAAGCAAAAGACTGAAGGAAAGACGGAGGCCTGAAGATTAGGAAAAAGAACCAAAGAATGAGCAGTGAGAGAGAAAGAGAGAGATCCACCAAGCATAGATTCTTGTCTTGTTTATTTATTCATGTATTCATGGAGTTGAGAGAATTTTGCCATTCATCTGAGCAAGGCAGCTGATATCAACATTTCCACATTACAACCCTTACAAGTTTTCTGCATGCACTTACAGAGCAATTGTAGCTGATAGCTGTAATTTGTTTTTGTTTCACACATGTATCCACTCTGTATCCAGAGGAAGAAAATATTGCCCTGTTATCATAATAACTGGACCCAGTCATGTTATATAGTCCTCTTACAATAAAAATCCCCTCAGATATTCTACAAAATCTGTCTGTGGTGTCCCAGGGTACTGATGTGTTACAACACACGCTGTTTGATTTAACACATCGGCTTTACAGATCTGTATTCTGCCATGTTCAGCAAATATGGTGCTTGTGATGCTGCAGCAGAATTGGATGGATTACAGCAGATCACACTAGAGCACTTACACCATCCAGGGATACCAAGTATTAACCACACACAGTGAAGAGAAGAGGTTGAAAACAGGGAATGATGTGCTCGGTTTGGTTGGGATTGTGACTATTTAGAGACTATTCGAGTGTGACTGTTTTTAATAATGTAAATGTCGTACATGTAAAAAAAAAAAAAAAAAGCGCTATCCATTTCATTTCCAAGGACGTGATATGAAAGCACAGTGAGCTTTGAATTGTCAGCTGTGGTCTGTAAACACAAAATGCAAAGTTGGTCCCTCTACTGGCTCATCCATTTTCGTAGCTTTCTCTTGTATTTGTGCCAGCTGAGACCTGAGTACTTTTTTTTACAGTCCCACACTTAAACCCTTTACTACTTGTTTCTCTTTGTAACTGGCTTGGAGCTACAGACCCACTGAACAAAGGTTAATACTCAGAAATATCCTGCTCTACTACCGGGTAAAAAGAGGGTAAAGAGGTGGGGCCACATAAATTTTTTCTATATTGATTAATATTTATCACAATAAAATTGAATAATTTCGCCAGTTTTAAGAGGATGCCAATAACAGCTAAATCTCTAAAGAAACCATAGAGTAATTAGGTAAACTTTGGATTATAGTTTATATTTGCATAAAAAATAAAGCAACATAATATAAATATTTTGATATGCAAAAATAGCTTAGGTTAGAAGCTATTTTGGGACAGAAGACTATATTTCATAACATCTAACATTGAACTTTGCAAACATGTATGATCTGTAAAGCAAAACAATAAAAGTTAGCTTGCCTTATGAGTTAAAGCGTAATGGTTGGGTCTCAGGTAAGGATCCTTTTCAGGTTTTTGAAAAGTTTTGTTGTGTTTCAATCTTGGTTTATTGTGACCAAATCTCCTCTTCAACATTTTTGAGGTATCCAAACCTCTTATAAATTGATTTTTTTGTCTACAATTTCCTCAGGAGAATCTGGCTCTGTGTCTGTGTCAATCCAGTGTAGATAAAGAGCAGGCAGCAAGTTGCTGCAGGCAGAGTAGCCAAAGACATTTGTGTTCTGTTTATTCAGCAGATGATGGATAAATTGATCACACTGTCTCCTTATTGTTGCTCTTATGAATAATTAGCATTGTCAGTGCTGCCTACTGCAAAATACATTTAAAAGTCTGTTTCATTCCACTCAATGTGTTCTCTGTTCTGAACTTCTGTGTCTGAGTAGCTCAACTGCTCTGCTCATATGCTAACATGCAGAAATACAGACATGACAGAAAGATACAGACAGGCAAAAGACGCTTTGTGCCTCCGGGTTTCATTTAGCATTTTTTCTATTTTTTCAGAGAACATGCATGATCACATCTACTTACTTCAAACGGTAGCTCAGACAATTTTTTGTGGTAAGAAACAGGCATGTGCTTTGATGCTCAGGCCTGTTGGCTCACTGATTCTTTTGTCACGCTTTTTTTTTTTTTTATCAGCATTTTTCATTTAAATTTGATTGTGATCCCACACCAAAAAAAAAAAAGAATAAAGACAAAGGGCATTGTCCTAGAAAACAATGACACAGCCACACACTTCCAGTTGGTCCATTGTGATAATCGTTAAGTGATTCTTCAGTATTGGTCTGCACATTGTCTTTTTAGAAAAGTCCTGCTCATCCTACAAAAATCAAAAACGGGATTTTAGCCTGAGTCTCCAGAGCAGTTGTCAAATGGCCTTCCCGCCTGACCAGTGCCCATTCAATTCAACAGCTGTCAGTGAAGAAGTCTATTCAGAGCCAGCTATAAATTGCGTGTGGCATTTGAAAGATGGAGTTGTAAACCTTTCATTGGAATATTTAGTTCTGGTTGAAGTGTTCATACAAAATGCATTATTCTTCTTTTTTGATTTATTCCATCTTAAAAAAAAAAAAACTCCACCAGGAGAAAATAATAATAGTTTACTGCTTCCTAGTTGTTGACTGGATTCAGTGCAGCTATCATTTTAAATATGACAGAGGCAAAATTGAATCATTTAGTCAATCATGTTTAGCAACAACTGCCATGGCACAAACCTTGAAAATTTCCTTCATGCTGTAAGCTCAGTTAGTTTCCTTTCAGTTTCTTTTCAGTTGCTCTTTTTTTCCAGCTGTTCATACTGTCCCAAGCACATCACATGAGCCCTCACACACATGCAGTGTCTCTCATGGTTGCAGCATCAACAACTGGTCGGCTTTGCTACGTGTTTCCTGTGAACTTATCATTGCCATGGAGATGGAACATTGTTAGACTAAGAATAGGTCAAATATAATTAATGACGCTTGCAGCCTATTCAGACTTTTATAGGCCTAAAATGGACTTTAGTGAAGTGTGCATTTAATTCACCTCTTTCCTCCACAGACTTATTCCTGTTTTGTGTTGTCCACTGCGGAAACATGAATTACGCAGCTCTGACAGAGAGAAATATACAGCTGCAGCATAAGCGCCTGTACTTAAGTAAAATTAACATTTTTTTTAACAGTCGTGTTTTTTTTTGTCTTTTTATGGCCAAGCATGGTCACATAAACGTTATAAAAAAGGCAGGAGTAAGAGTTTCTTTGTTCACTCCTGCAAGCTGTTTTTCTACCTGAGTCACCATTGGTAGCGTGATTTTCTCTTTTATTGTCTTTTCTCAATATTATTCACTTGTATAAAACATAAGCCATGTTGCAGTTCTAGCCACATTTTCGAAATTTCCGCATTATACATATTTCTGTGCTTTCATAAACAAAAGTCTTATAAAATTGTATTTGTCTTTTTCATTTCTTTTGATCTATTCCTTTGAAATAAGTTACCACGCTGTGATGCTGCAGTCTTTTTCTGCTTTGCAAATAGATTCTTTTTGCACCTGGCTGCTGCAGAACAACCAGAAAGAGCTTTATTTCAAAGAATTTGTAGCTCACTATTGAAACATCAGAAAAGCGGATCTCAAGCCACTCTTCTTTTCACAAATAATATTATTTTGAGTTTGAGGTGGTTTTGTTCAATAAATATTTTGTAAGAATATGTAAAATTCAGTGCTTAGAAATGACCTTCCAGCACCAGCTGGATGATAGAAAAATTCCGTGCAGTTCTTTGCAGCTTTGTGTAAAGAGATATTTTATCTATTTTTTATCTACAGAACTTCCTGGTGCACCATCTAATTTAGTCATCTCCAACATCAGCCCTCGGACAGCAACACTTCGCTTCCGCCGTGGACATGACGGCAAGACCGCCATATCACGATGGATAGTAGAAGGCCAGGTGCGTGTGTGCATATGTAGTTTTCCCTGCTAATCCAGGGACACAGCTGGAGGAAACTCTTAACATACCGCCTGCCTCTTGAACAGGTAGTGAAGGAGGATGGAAAGGAGGAGGCTTGGAAGGTTGTCTATCAGAAAGACAACCAACCAGATGCAGACATGCTGGAGATCCCAGACCTTAATCCATTCACCCAATACAGGTAGGCAGCAAACTCACACAGAGAGCCTGAGCAAGAACACAGTCTTGTGCTTCCACATGCACATCACAATCTCATTCACACACATCTCACTCTCCCCCAGTTTCTGCAGAATCACAGTACTCAAGTGAAGTTAGATAAATCACACGGAGAGACAGTTCCATCTGAGACTTTTCTGTTTGTCAGCACCTTCACAGCTGCTGCATGCAGATCCTTATTACTCTCCCGCAACTGGCTGGAGGGAAGGAGAGGGAGGATGAGGGCAGGGGAAAAAAAGGTGATGAGAAGCAGGGAAGTGCAGCAGAGACAATTAAACAGGAGAAAAGACGAAGGGATAAGAGACAAGGAAAACAAGACATAGAGGAAAAGAGGGGAGAGTCTGAACTGTAATTTTTGTACAAGAGCCATAAGGAACCTGCAGTTTATATTAAGTGAGCTGTCATTGCTCTCTATTCTTTTTCTGTCAGTCTGTCCATCTATCTGCCGTATATATCAGTCTGTCTATCTACCTCTGCCTCTTTGGCTCTGTATCTTCGCCTCTATCTGTAATGGGATTGCAGTGTGAGTGTGTGTGTGTGTGCGTGTTGGTGTGTGTGTGCAGGTGTTGCACACTCAGGGATTATGTTGTCACAGGCAACACCACTGATATATTAGATGAAGTGATGCACTTGTCTGTGTTTCTTATCCGCCACTTTAAGTCCCTCTTTACACCCTGCCCTCTGTCTCCCTACACGTGGAAGAGAACACACAGATGTAGTCTCTGACACACACTCACATATTGTATCACTCCCACCCACACTGAACCGTGGTTGAATTTAGTTTGTCTGCATATTTAAATGTGTGTGTGACTGGTCTGTATTATGTCTCTTTGTCTAACTGAATGTTTGGCATCCTCAGACAACTTAACAATTTGTTAGTGACATATTCAGAAATCTTCTGGTGCAGTTCTATTTAAAAAGATTCCATTCCATAAATTTTTTTAGATATGATCATAAACCACATAAAACGCACAAAGGCCTTTACTGCCCCCACATTTACTTTCTGATATAAATCTTCTGTCTCCAAGTTTTTAAAGGTTAACACTGATCATTTTGAAACTTTGGAGGACACCCATCACAGCTGCAGTACAATAACACAGCTGTTTTTATAGGGAGAGTAGCACTCTTTGTGACAAATAAGCTTAACTTGTGTATACTCATCAGTTCATTGGTTCACCTGTGGCTGTGCTCTCTGTTCTTACCAGGTTCAGGATGCAGCAAGTGAACATTGTCGGCACCAGTCCCATGAGCGCCCCCTCTAGGCTGATACAGACTCTACAGGCTGCTCCTGACACGCCCCCCTCCAACCTCACCCTGCTGTCTGCCACACAAACGAGCCTATGCTTAAACTGGAAGGTACTGAAGCACAACTACACACCACACATATAACTCTTCCCTCACTCTGCCCCTCTAGAATTGTTCAAACAGTGACTGATTTTCCTTGTTATTATTTGTTCTTGAATCTCTGTGTATTTTTTTGTATTTATGTATCAGTGCATGTGTGCTTATGCATGCTCACAAGCAGCAGGACTGTACAGGTTGAGTGGCTGACAGCCTATAATCAGTGTCTCTCCTTGTTATCACTGCTAACACTAATCTGTCACATTTTCCATTCACAGTGCGGGCCGCTAGCAGCACAAACTGCAATTTAATTTTCTCCTTACTGTCTTTCTTTTTTGCTCTTGTTCCTCCACCTCGTCCCTCTCTCTTTCCCTCCCTCTCTCTTTTACTCTCCCCTCCCCTCTCCCATTATAGCATAAATGGAGAGCAGAGTATTTTCCATTTAAGAGTTGGAATGAGAAAAAGAGCCTGTCAGATCAGACACAGACACTGAGGCGCTATGGGCTACCTGTGCAGCATGCTAATGGGATTTAACCTGCATTTTAGCGCCCAGTCTGAGCTATGCTAGGTTGTCTGCTGTAATGGAACCATCACAATAGTTTTAGCTAAGGTTATTATTCTAAGCTGCATATTAAGGGTAATAAAGCTAATGTGACATTCTGTATTATGGCTCCTAAATGCTAAGCTGAACTAAATTACTGGGGTATTTAAAATGACTGCTTGGCTCACTTCCTTAACTGCCTCTCAGCACAGAGCATCAACAGTACGATGTTGGTAAAAATCCTCTGAGGAACTATACATTGTGAGCAAACTGAACTTTTAACTTGATTTTAGCATGATTTTAGGAAACTGAATAATTGGCGGTTGTGGCTATAACGTATAATGACATGGTTGTTCACAGGCAGAGTCTAGAGGATGAGGTGTCAAAGAAAAGTATGGACGGGAAAAGAAAGAGGGTGACAGGAAATGAGAGAGGAAGGAAGTAAAAGATGACAGAGTGTGAATAAAACAGGGAAAAGAGGGTGATTGGGAGAGAAAGATCTGAAGATGGTATGTCATAGGGGAGAAGACAGTAAAAGGTTTTTAGGACGTACTTTAAAGTTTGACACCATCACATAAATAACCATAATCTTTAGAGCAACAAAATGCTTTTTCACTCCTGAGTGTGTGGGTTTGTATGCTTTCATATCAAATTCTGAAGGCCTAAATTTGATATTTCCCTTATGTTTTCAGGACCCAATTACATTCTGGGTTCTTTTATGCCTCCACTGGCAGCAGCTGTGGCCGGAGGCATTATTGTCAGGTTGTCCATCTGTATGTATGTGCATACGTCCCATCCTTTTGAGTGTGATGTTTTCAAAACGCCTTGAGGAAAGTATGTCTACTTTCAAAATGATGTTCTCAGGATGAACTGATTGGAGTTAGTCAGTCAGGGGTCAAAGGCTGATACTGAGCTACAGGTGTATGTGATGGCACCATCTATCGGTCCTCTGTACTCTTCTGTAAATATATTCTCTAAGTGAAGAAAGCACCTTTCTCCTTGGAAATTATTCACTGAAATCACACATGTCAACATACTGGAAACATTTTACCAAAAAATTCACTTTTTTCTGGATCAGTCCCAGTGGCATGGGAGGGTACTGGGGGTCCAGGTCCAGGTCTGCCCACTGAGTTAGCTGTGTATGTCTTTCTTGTTGTTTGTGTTTTTGTATCCTGATTTTCTAAAATGCATGCTCATCTAAGGACCCAAAGTTGTATTGACTATGTTTCTCATAAGTACGCGGAGGGTATCACTTTATATTGGTTACCATTAACTGTGTCAGATATGTTTCATGTAACAACTAGGTCCTGTGTATTAATAAAATTATCATTTTATTGATCACAGTTTTACCAAAATTGGTTTCTCATTCAATCATCTTCTTAGCTTTTTTCAAGCATGGATAGTTCCTCTTCCATTAATCAGAGTCACACTTAATTAATTTCAGAGGAGTGACAGCACAGAGAGGCCAAACGCTGACACTTCAGAAGATACATGCACATTCCAGGATTAGCACACTAGCACTTACTTGTTGAGCTATTGTGGAATTAAGTGCAAAATGCAAAAAATATCCTTAAAAATCATTAACATGATTTGGTTCAACTTAAACTGACTTTTAGTCTTATGCTCAACAAAATTACATATTTGGACATAAGTAATATATAAGCAGGGTTGTTTGGAGTGGTCATGTTTCATGCCAATTTCATCATGCAGCAGGTGAACACTGTCAGTGAACATGATCTTATATAAGCAGTTAATATACTGCGACCATATAAATCATATGACTGTCCTCTCACTCTCTGTTTCCATCCAGCCTCTTCCAGAGTCTGAGTACAACAGCAGTCCAGACACTGTGGGATACCGGCTGCGTGTATGGAGGACAGATGGCCAGGGGGAGGACAGGACTGAGGATGTGGAGGGAACAGGAGTAACTAGTGAGGCCACAGTAGAGGGCCTGAATCCCTGGACCCAGTACCACGTTCAGATTCAGGCCTACAACTCCATAGGACCTGGACCATGGAGCAACACTGTGGCTGTACGCACCGCTGAATCTGGTATGAAAACAGACTTCCTTAAATCCTGTTTTGAGTTCCCAGCTGCAAGTGCAGATCTTCTAGGCAGGTATTGTACAAGCTGGTTATAAGGGGACAGATGGATGAGGAACCGAGTGCTCCGATTACCTCCCTAAGTCTCCTCTCATCCATCTCTCCCTGCCCCTCACACTCTCCCTCCCTCTCAGTGAGGAGATTGACAAGGGTGGTTGGGGGATGATTGATATAAAATCGAAGGTTAGTTCAGAGTGTGAAGTAGCGGTGAGATGTGTGTGAGGGTGCATTCACTTGCATACCTGTCCAACAGTGGGCTGCGATGTTGTTAGACATTCACCAAGAGTAGATCTAACTTCTGATGTAACAGCAGTCAGAGTGTGATGAAGGAAGTCAGCAGATGTTACTTAATTGTAAAAAATAATTAAATACAATACCTCATTTGTCCTCTCAGTCTGAGACATTTCCATTGTCAGTGGTGCGTGTTAAACACTGAGATAAACAAAACATCATCCCACACTACTTTAATACTTCTCCTTATTTTCTGATTTCATTGTTTTGATTAAAGCAACAAAAATTAATGTGCACTGACAATGTAGCAGAACTAAATCCAAGACTTTTTTGGTTGTTTTTTTAAGTGTTTTTAAGGAAGTAACATTTGTTTTGTAAGTGAGTTTTCACAGATTTTGTGCCTGAGATCTGCACAAAGGAGCAAGAACTTCAAACTGCTGGCAGAAACATACAGAAGCAGCAAAAACAGACCCGTATTTAAAGTAAAGTAAACCAGGTTTCTCAGCTGCTGTATATCATAAAAAGGGAGGCAGGGAGAATGATTTTGGATACTGACATGTTCAGTCAGCATTAGCTCAGGGGTGCCCCTTGTCTCAGCCAGGAGGTCGGACTTCTATCAAGTTCACCATTCCTCTATGAGATAGTTTTCAGCGTACCAAAGAAAAGTTATGCAGTGAATGCAGTCAAGCTGTGGTTGGATTTGTTGCACAAACCTTTTTTGATCAAAGTTGTCTTGCTAGTATAATGAGTTGAAAGCTACCACTTTATAAAAATATATATGTCGCTGTAAACAAACTGCCTAAAATAAAATGTCATAATTATCAGTTTTGTTTATTAGTTAAAAATAATTGCAGTGTTTTGACAGGTGGATGTTGCTTTTCTCTCTGCTGTTTTGACTGAGGGTGCTTTATTCACATCATTTTTTGCAGACTCTAACTTTGGTTTTATATGTTGACTTACTGTTTATGTGTGACAGCTATTCTCAAAACTGTCTAACGTCTCTAGAATCAGGGTTACCAAGCTGGCTTCGCTGCTTGGTTTTGTAGATTTTAATGAAAAGGGGTGGTGTGCAAACATCGTGATGAGCTATGATATAAGTCTTAAAATTAACATCACTAAGTAAAGACTCCACTTAAATGTTAAGAATGTCAGCCTCACTTTAGTTGTTGTATAACTACATATGTTAATATCAATCCTGTCAGAAGCAGACACCTGTGTGATTTTGCACACAGATACATTTCCCAGTAGTAATCAAAACCCTCATTACTTAGTGTTTTGCTGCACATAATACAGGTGACATTTTTATCAACACAGCAATTAGAAACCTGTGTGACAAAGAAGTCTGATAGAAAATATTTAACTAAGCATGTAGAGTTCACTTTAACAATAATGTTCTGACATATTGTAGAGCCCAAGAGGGTTTTCTAAAGGGCTGTTTTATTGTCAGCTAAAGGCCTGCATTCTTTCTTAACTGATGATATACAGTAGAGTTTGTGATTTAACTGAATCACCACACCGGATCCCTTCAGACTCAAAACACAGAACAGGTACTCAAAAATGGCTGTTTGGGAACTTTGAAACTGTCCTTTTCTGAAATCCAACGGTCCCATTCATGATGTTACAGAACCTCCTCCCTCATAAGCATTTACTGCATAGAATAATGACTTTAGACACACATGAGCAGGAGTTTCCTTTTCATTAGTACACATGGATGTAGAAGAACAGAAAGAGACACAAGCAAAAAGAAATTAAAATGTAACACATATTATCAGTTTTTGTTTGATCACAGTTATGTTTAAAAAGGGAATCCTTAAAAATATTACAACAGAGTTTTGTGTAACTACGATGGAACTCAAAGCTTGACATAACAAGAAAAGTTGTCTGTATCCTATACGGACATTTAAAAGCGCTTTGTGCTTATATAATGATAAAAGATAAATCTAAATTTTCTCTTCCATTTTTGTGTTTTGGAAAAAGAGAAAGGGTGGCCCCTGCTTAGTGAGCGTGGTATCATGCTACCTGATAATGAAGAAATGAATGTGTGTGTGTGTGTGTGTGTGGGTACTTTCTAGTTCCTTCTGGATCTCCGGTGAATGTGACAGCTGAGGCAGTGAGTTCAAGCAGCATCCTGCTCACATGGTCTCCTCTCCCTGTGACACAGAAGAACGGAGTTATACTTGGATATAAGGTGCATAAAACACTCAAGCACACACATACACAGTCATTCCCTGGCATTTCATCTGACCTCCTCAACCCATTATCACTTCCTCCAGCGCCTTCACACACTCACACACACATACACAGATGCACGCAGATTTACACGAAAATCTAATATAAGACAACTGTGACGTAATGGCCTGTAAGTGCTCGAGTTTGCTCTCCCTATTATACTGCTTTTAAAACTATATAGCTACAGTGTGTTTGTTTGTATATGTGTGTGTGTGTATGTGTGTGGGTGTGCGTGTGGATGTGTGGGTTTGTTTGTGTGTGCGTATGTGTGTTTGCGTTTGTGTGTGTGTGTGTGTAAAATTATGCATGCATATGAGAGGCTTAAATATTTAACACCTATATGTAAAGCAACAGTTTGTATCATGTTTATTTACATATAAAAGATGTCCAATAATTCATAAGGCATGTTGGTTTTAAAAAGCATTTTTGTTTATTTAAAATTTAAAGCATAAACTGCAACTTAGGCAAGAGGAAATGTATGTGTGCATGTTATGTGAATATGCTTTGGAGATTCTACAAAACCATCAATAAGTCTAGACTTGCAACCCACTTAACATTATCAACTTATCAACATAGCCTTCAGTCTATCCACATAAGCCAAATGAGAGCTCATCCTTTTCTTGTATTTCCAAACCAAGTTGGAGAAATCTGTCATGCTGTAACCTCTGGGTGGTGGAGTTGTTGACTCTGATCTGCAGAAAAATGGGTAAATGCTGTTGATGCTGACGTGCAAGGTGCATTCATTTTTCGCTTGAGTGCATCACTTAGTGAAAGTCACATCCCTCCTTTTACACTCCACGTGTTTCCACCTGCTATTTGTGGGCTCCCACGCATCCCTCCAGGGGTTTATTATAATGTACTCCACTTCCGAGTGTGATTTCAAGTAAGAAGAAGACATACCAGTTATCTATACTTTTGCTTTTCTTGCTCAGTGCCGTATATGGCAAGTAGCGCCCCTTTACATCCGTAGAAAAATAACTTTTTCACAAAGAAGGAATGGGAAAATTATTTTTGCAAATAAAAGGTGGCATTTAGTACAGCTCTTAATTGCTACAAAAACAAAACACATAGCAGATCAAAGCTTTCAACGGGAGAAAAATTATCCTTAGTTATACCAAGTAATAGTCTTAATACATAAATCTACAGAAGACAGCCAGATATGGCTAGGGCAGGGTGGTCAAATGGTCCAACATGCCCAAAGCCTGTTACACTTTTTATCTGCGTGTTTTTATGCTCTCTGAGGATCACACTGTTGAACTGCCTTCTTAACAGATGGAAAGTGGCTGCCAGTAGCAGCCCTTCAACAACTTTCATCTCAGAGATGATGTTGAAAAGTTTTCCTGCCTCCTGTCACACACTGCTCCTATATATTTTCTGTTTTTAGAGACATATGAGCTAATGTTTTTTTCTTAAAATGTTCTCAAGTGTAGCAGACAGTTCATGAATATGAAAAAAATGAAAGAGAAAGATCTAGAAAAAGCAAGTCTTGACTCGGATTCTTGTTGCCAGGCAAAATGCACCATGTGTTCTGATTATTTTTGTGTGTGTATGTGTGGGCACTTGTATAATTTTTATGTCAAAATCAGTTTTGGAAAGCTATTTCAGATTAAGAACAAGTCTGATGAAATTCTGTTTTTTTTCTATCAAATCCAATGAAAAAACAAAAACAAACAGGAATTGCTTTTGTAAGTCTGTGCCTATTCAATTTTTATCAAAAAAATGAGCCACTCATTCTATAGCGGCTGGCACGTTCATTCACAGTGATGCTGTTGCTGTAGCTCATGTGTGGTATGTGATTTGGGGCTGTATATAAAACAAAATTGACAAGACTTGGCTATGATAAACAAGGGCAGTATATTTTAAGTCAATACCACATACATAACTCAATCGCTACATGTACCCCCAGCACTCTAAATCTGCAGCTGAAAACAGACCTCAACAAATACACTTTTTTTGTCCTGATGCTTGAGCAACATTAACTAAAAACTACAACGCCAAGCTTTCAAATCACTTAACTTCCTTTTAAAACACCTGACTGTGTAACATTACAGGATCTAACTCCATGTATTTGTTCACTTTTTATCTATCTTTCCTTTTTGTTATTAAATGTGTAACGTGTGTCTGTTACTGGCTGTCTGTTTCCAGGTGTTGCACAGCAAGAAAGACTCTGAAGGTCCTCCCACGGTTCAGGTGGTAAGAGGAGAGGGGAGTCTGTCCCTGCACCTTGGATTTCTACAAAAATACACGGTCTACATGCTGCAGGTGCTAGGGTACACACAGATTGGTGACGGCCCCCCCTGCAACCCCATACTGCTCAGAACCAAAGAAGACGGTAGGATCTGTCTCCTTGTCTCGGTCTGATCACTGACCTTTCTGTTCTGTAGTTTGTTCAACACTTCTGCCTCCTTCTCACCCTAGCTGTTTTTCACCTCTTTACACCTCCACTGTCAGCACAGCCAGCAGCCTCTTTCCCCCACTTCAATGATCAACCGCTGCTTTCACCCCTCCTCCCCAGCCCGGACATGGGGAGCACATTGTGTATGCATGTGTGAGTCTGTAACATGTGCGCAGATCTCTTCCGATGCAACTATGGCAGACTTTTCAGGATGCCAGAAACCTGGTCTCCTCTTTTTGAATAATAAAACACAAGCACACAGGCACATGCACACACACACTCAAGAAGAAACTCAAAAGTACACACACAGCAAGACTTACAAGTGCACACTCACACTCATCCCCTATCAAACAGTGTCACGTTTGAAAAGTTTTTCTCATTTCAGGATGAAACAAGAACAGGGAAGCCAATTCCCGGCAATGTATAATGAACCTCTGTCCTGTCTGTCAGCTACACACATACTTACACATACTGTACACATGCACATACACACACACACTCGCTTTGACATGTATTTGGTCATGTGGAACATGTGCTCTTATCAGGAGGAAAGACATTTAATAAAGAAAATTACATTTTCTATTTTGTGTCTTTTAGATATGCCTCTTAAAAATGTATAAGACACTCAATCTGTGTGCATGTGTGTGTGTGTGCCAGTGTGTGTGCCTGTGTGTGTGTGTGGAAAGCACATACATCAGTGAGCCTTAGTACCATCAGACTAACTTATTAGAATATAAGTGCTTGATGTTGAAATACTTTCTTTTTCATTACAGTAATGAAGGAGTCCCTTTGTGCTTCTGTCCGCTGCTCTTTGTATATATTATTACAGTTTTATTCTGCTGCCAACTCCCTTCTCTATTTTTCTCTGCAGTCCCAGGCCCACCTGTCAGGATGGTGTTTCCAGAAGTTCGATTGTCATCAGTAAGGGTGGTTTGGCAGCCACCCACAAACCCCAACGGCATAATATTAGGTACAAAAACAAGCACAAACACATACAAGAAAGTGGATATTTGAGTGCAACACTGAAGGCATAATCCAATGTTTAAAGCTTGAAGTGACAATAGATTTAATTTCAATTACTGAAGGACAGAGTTTAGCTTGTAGAGAGAATGAGTTAGCAGTTTTAAACTCTCACGCACAGAAACAAAAACGAACTGCTGTGTTCTTTCAAGGGAAGGAAGGAAGTAAAGCCATAAAATGGAAAAGAGCTGATTCTGTTTTTAGCTTTCAAACAAGGGTCAGCTTTCTCCTCGCTGCTCTGCACTTCAGTGCAGTGCCAACCTCTGCTTGTGTTTATGTACGTGTGCGAGTGTGTGCACAGATGTGTGTGTGGGAATGCGTGTGTGAGAGTCAGCGATCGAGCTTGTACCAGGGGTAGGGCTATTATAGTCGCTGGAGCAAGACACCTTCGGAATGCATACATAGTCTGATATATAAACACATATCACTTGTTTCTGAAACTGCAAATCACAGCATGCAGAGCGAATCAAAAAAAAGTACATTAATGAAGAGGAAGAGAGGCGAGTTAGAGGCGAGAGGAATGTGAGAGCTGCTGAGCTGGAAACAGAGAGAACAGAAGGGGAGAGACAGCAGAGGGGAGATGTATGGAGGTGAGAGGAGGGACAGGTGCGTGTGTGTCTGTGTGTGTGTGTGTGTGTGTTTTGTACAAATGGGAGAAAGGAGTCGTATTTGTCCTCTCAGTGGGGGAGGGAGTCAAGCAGGACAGTGTGAGTGATGTGTGACTGTATTGGAAGGGGGAGGACATTTAGCGCGACACCAATATGTGACAGAAGGATGAGTGGGAGGGCAAATCTCTCTCTCTGGATCACACAGACACACACAAACAGGCTCTCCTGCTGTGTCCTTGCTGAGAACACGTGTGTGTGTGTGTGTGTGTGTGTGTGCGTGTGTCTGTGAGTGTGTGTGTGTGTTTATGCAGATACAAATAACTGTTGTGCACCCGTGTCTTTAGTGACTGCCTCATTTCTCCTTGGGTTCTCAACCCATAGGGGACTGACACAGACGGTGGACAGAGGAGAAAAAAAAACACAGAAGGTGCACAATCTAATTTGGCACACGGCAAAGTGAGGCATTTGTGTCTTCACATGACCTGTCTGTGGATGTAATACAGACACAGATACGGGCTGCGTCCTTAGTCCCTACTACTTACTAGCTGTAACAAAGTTTGGAGTGTGTAGTGTGTTCATACACCTTAGTTGCAAATTGAAGTACTCAGTGAAGCCAGATTGCAAACTAAAAACATGCTTGTTTTTTGCGCATGCTTTTGATCTACACTGCATTCTCACAATGTAATGCTCAAAGAAAAAGCAGCAGCTTCTCACAGCTGCACAACATGTGTTTCTTTGTGAAGTTTAATTGACATTGGCATTTCAAAGTAGCAGTTTGATTGCTAACATCTCACATATTGCATCACTACCTGTTAGCTCAAAGTTTTACGCCACTCATACTTTGTGCAAATATTGTATTGTAAAATACCCATATGAGTTGTTGATGCTGTATGGAAAAACTACAGCGTTGTGGTGGCGCTAGCATCTGGTGTGATGTGCACAGCTGTTCCAACAGTTTATTCGTGTGGTAATTTCTTAGTATGGCAAGTGAATTGTAATGAATGGATGATTTTTTTTTTTTATTTTAAAAATGAGAAGGAAAACTACAAGAAAACCACACAAATTTAAATAGACTGTAGTAAATTAGTTAACATTATACCCACTTAGCCCAGCTATTGCATTCATAATCTCTGCATTTGCTGTCTCTTCTTGGCTTACTAAACATAGACTCTTATTTAAATAGAATGTATGAATGTAAACTAAAAAGTACATTAAACTCTTTTTTCACCTACACCTGAACAGTGGAAACACCTCCTGAGTCTGAAATCCTCCTTTTGGCTTGCATAGGTTGTCCCAGTGTTCAGTATTCAGTCATGGTGTGAAAGGGAAAGACCATTAAGCCTTGAGGGAGGGGCTGTGTTTATCCTCCATGCTGGTGTTTCAGCACATCAGTAAAAAACTATTCAGATCTTGTGTATGGTGAAAACTATGATGAATTCCCTTTAGTGATATGCATTTATATACTGTATACAATTTTAAAACAAAAACAGAGAGTTTTGACACTTTAAATGTGTTTTTATTTTCTAGCAAAGTACCTCCTAAAGCTTCAGAGGGATACTTTGGCTTTTGAAGAGATTTTAGCCTAATAATTGAATTATCTCAGAAATAAATTAAATAAAATGTTTTGACATAATCTTTCAAATCAAATAGTCAATGTTTTAAATGCTTTTAGAAAATAAAAGGCTTTTTTTAGTGACCAAAGTTTATGGCCGCTTCATCTGCAGATAAAACAAAATAACAAAACACAGTCAGTTAACTGTTTTTGCTTGATAATAAATAGAAAAGAGTTGAGATACAGCTTTTTGGCTCTATACTATTGCCTCTTTTTAAAATACTTATTTTCTTTATTTGAAATTTAACATTGTGATATTGTTTTTTGCATTATGAGCAGATATTTTATCAGCACCAATTTGTTTTGTCTGTCTCTGTTCTTTTAGCTGCGTTGTTAAGGCCAGTGAGCATTGAGCAGTAAAAGCAAAAAAGTGTGTATGAATACACATTTTGAATGCTCTAAACTGGAAGACAGTATGCAATATACAGTATATGCAGTATAATGAAAACTCTTAACTGTTCACCTCTGTCTTCCACTAAAAACTCAGTGTTCAGTGAAAACAGAGATGGGCTTCCTCTAACATGACACACTAATTCATGTATCTGATCAGAGTGATGTCCTAATGATATTCAGCACAGAAGATAATGCTGCGCTCTGACCCAATTGTTTAGATGCGAGAGGATTTGTTATCTCTCAGTTATGCAATATTCTTCCTCGCACTGTGTTCGCATTAATATACAATCAGACTATCTGATGAGATTATCACCCGCACAACCAGATTAGATGCCTTTGAGCAGATTACCACCCTGACAGTCTTACTGTGAACAAATCACCCCTCGCACCCTTGTGTGGTTGTGTGTGTTTGGTGGACAAAAACAATCTTCATATTGAGAGCCTTTGTGAGTGACCAGTGGCGTGTGGAAAGCGTGGCTGGGGATCAGTGGTTTGAGTGTATGTGTGTATGTGTTGAAGGGTGTTCGTGTTATTACATGGCCTGCTGCACATGAGACAGAGACACAGGCACAAGCTGTGTACACGGGGGGTCACGGCCAAGGGGACGGTTGAAAGGTTGCATGTTTATATATTGTGTATGTAGGGGGATATCAGTTTGTGCGCGTGTGTGTTTGTGTCTGTGCTTGTGTGTGCTTGTGTGCGTGTGTATGTGGTGTGTTCAATGACCAAATTTTTCTTCAGCCTTGTGTATCTTTTTGATGTTTTTGGTATATGCAGAGTCTAAGGGTGTCATACATAGACATTTACTAAAAACAAAGCAGCTTCATGGATCAAATCACTTCAGAACAGATAAGGACAGTTTAACTGCAGCACAGCACAGCGTTTATTTGACAGTGTTACCGTGGAAATGAGGATGCGTGGTGTATGCCATTGTTTTCAGGCTTTTTACAATCTCATATTGTGCTGTCTTCCTGTGGGCTCTGTGATCTAAACTAGGCCACAAAAACACGCTCACACAAAAGAACTTAACAAGAATTTTAACTGTCTTCCACCCCCGTCTGTTTTTCCGTCTGTCCCTCACCAGGTTACCAAATTTCCTACCGCTTGGACAGCAGGGACCCTCAGCGCTGGACCACAGTGGAGGTGGGATCCAACGCTCGGCAGTTCACGGTCACAGGACTTTCCCATGAGCAGACCTATGTGTTCCGACTCACTGCTCGCACCGCCGTGGGCTGGGGGGAAGAACAGGAAGCCCTGGTTGTTACCACTGAACGCAGAGGTGAAGGACACACACGTACACTTAAGCTTCACATGGTATCCTGTTTGCTATCAATCTAGCCATTCAAATATTAACCTCTTCTATTAAACAGAGATCCTGAATGCATTCGGGCAATTCATGTTGTACTGAGATCATATTTGGAAGAACGTATCATACACTACAAGTACAGAATGACAGGGTTTATTTCGTAATTATTTCATTATTAATAGTACCATGAAATATCTCCTAATCTTTTATTTTAAAGGTTAGGAGATATAAAGTCATAACTACTGGTATGAATGTTTAAAAGTCCGAACGGAGCAGAGTCTTCAGTAATGTTCTTTATTGCACTTTTTTTGGGGGGCTGAATCGAAATTCCAGCTGTGAAAAATGCCTACAGGGATTAATAGTATGTGGTTGATGGGTTACTAATGGGGTTTTTTTGGAAACAGAAAAAAGAACTTTAAAGTTTGTGGTCTGTGAGTGTGTGTGTGCGTGCGTGTTGGTGTGTGTGTGTGTGTGTGTGTATGCATGGCACTGCTGTGATATCAGATCCTCATTGTTCGCTCTCTCTGTATTGACAGAGGTATAAAAGGTAACAGTATGATTTTTTTCCTAAAGCAATACTGAACCACATGCGAATGGAACCAGGAAAGCAATTTGTTCATTTTATCAAAGGGACGTCTCTATATCACTAAATCAATCAGGTTGTAAGCTTGGAAGTTTGACTAATGAGGAGTAAAATTTGCTCTTTTCATGCGCTCACACAGTTTAACTATCATGTATGTATGTTGAATGGCATTTCAACCAAAGCAATGTAATATTCTCTAATGACATTGAAATTAGTTTATAATAATGCATAAAGAATTAGCTGCGTTAAATAAATCAGATTAGACATGCAATTCTGTAAATGGGCCAATTTTAAGCAGGAGTGACTTGATTAATGTTATTAATTTTACCTGTGTTTTCAAAACGTTTGCCATTAGGAAGGTTTATTGCATGAAAGGACTACAACCTTTTTATGCTTTTTTTGTCCTCTCTTTTTAAATTAACTTTGAAATGGAAAATTGAAAGCCCTACTCTAATGAGTTGTGCTTGATGTGAAGTCCTCCCAGAGATTAAGTTAGAGAAAGAAGAGCAAACAGGAGCTTCAAGTTGGTTCTCTCTCCTTCAACAGCAAGTTTGCCTCTAATATCAGCACAAAATTTTAATAAAAAGAATGAACTTATCAATGCGTAGAACCTGTACAACAAGACAAAATGACATTTAGAAATGCTGGATAAAGAGCTGCTTGGCAGTAAATATAGATATTGAACTCACCAGGTATCAGCCCTCCTGCAGGGAGATAGTGAGAGTCAGGAGTTCCAAAAACTGCCTGGGGGTCCCTGTAACAGTAATCCATTAAACAGGAGGGGCTCAGCAAGCCAGGTTTGTTAAATTCTAAACATAATAGATGGTTATATGAAAGACAATTATGGCATTTGGTCTAATAATACCATCCAGCAAACATGCCAGGCTTAATTGACTTGTTGAGTGAGACAACAAGGATTATTAGCCTTTCTCACTCAGCTGTCTTGCAAACACTGGCCACTTTCTCATCACACCATGCTCTGTTGTAGGCGGGTGAAAAATGCACAGTTAGTGGGTGAGAAAGAGAACACGGCCAGCAATGTGTTAAAATGGCAGTGGCAGTGAAAGACTTTTCTTGCCAAAGGGAAGAGCAGAAAACAAGATCTGAATGCGATAAATGTTAAATTCTAAACCCATGTAATTACTATTCATCAATAGTTCTATTAGAAGCCTGCAGCCATTGTTATTTTTCTGTCAGGGCAACAAAAATGTATCCAACTTCTTCTTAGCATTCGTTCAGATCTTAGTAGGCACTGTCCTCATCATTCGGTAAAAACTGTGAAAACCGCATTTAAAACAGAAGCACACTCAAACACACAGTATGACAGCCCATGCCTATGGCTAGATGTAGGAGGCTGAGCAGTGACAGTAACTCTCCTAAGACAGTTTTGTTTCCAAAAACCTGTACCAGAAGTAAATCCTCCAACACACAGTCGGTGGCCAAAAAAGGAAGAACAGTGACTTGATTTTTAAAGAGGTAAAGTAGTGCGAGCAGTGCAGTTCTTTCCCCTCAATTCACAAACAAATAAAGAGTCAGGTTTTTATTTTCCTTTAGATTTACAGGGTTGTGATGCTGCTCTCCCTTCTTGCCAAGGCTTCTGCAGCTTAAGTCAACTACCTTTACATCTTCCACTCACTTTGAATGAGACAGCTAAGATATATATATATATCCTATTCTTTAATATTTCTTCAATGTTTATAGTTCACACATCACTGGAGAGAAAGTTTTACTTATCATAATCACAGTGTTCAGTAATATCTTTCTTTTGAGTATTTTAGAGGCTTATCTGCCAAAGATGTAGGCAACTAATATGAGTTTACACATGGACTTGGTATTACAGGGGCTACTTTGGTCACATCTATTGGAAGATTGTTGACTAAAAAATGACAAGAGAAGGTTAGAGCACAGTTTGTACTGGAAAATACTGACAAGAAATGTCAAGCTTAAAATGCTCCTGTGTTATATTAACAACAGGAAAGCAAGGAAAGGCAGGAGACAGCACAAATCACAATAATATGAACATTTCTTTAAATAATTGAAACTTGAAAAGTCAATCTTAGTACTTAATCATTCAAAAGACACTGAAAATGGAGTTGTACATGTGCTTTTTAACCACGTCTTCATGTAAACAACCAGCTGCATGATAAATTAGATTGTTCACATACTTGCCCATGTAAATTAGTAATCAGGACAGTAGGCAAGAAGAGGGCACACCAGAAGATGCAGACAGTATCGCAATTTTTGATTTGCATCATGTAAACTCACTTTGTTAATTCTGCCATTAAGGAAAAAAGGCAAACAAAGACAGCTATTTTGTCACTCGTATACATGTACAGCTGCATTAACACAAATTGTCCTTGGTCTTTTAGCTTATCTTTAAAAGTTTTCATCATTGTTGTTGCTAGATGTGCCTGTATATCTTGTGCTTGATAACTAAAGGCATGTTTATGTTACAACAGTTACACTTTTGCTGAGTGTCACTCGCCAGAGAGGACATAAAACTGACACTCAGCACTTTCCTGTTTGCAGCATGTCAGCAGCCTTCACCAGGTTAACAGCCAACACAAATTTCAAAATTTTTGATTCATTGATTTAATTTCCCTGCTCACTGTGTCCAGTGAATCATCATGTAGTAAACAGATGAACTGACAGACAGACAGACAGACTGTGAGTCTGGATCATCGGGTGTTACAGTTAATGAGTTCAAAAGTATATAAGAGAGTATTTATTTAGCTTAAACGAAGCAATCTGTGCAGATTACACTTCACTAAATACAACAGAAACAGACACAGGGAAAAAAAGAGCAGGGGGTCTTTGGTTACCATGGAGATGACTGAAACCTTTCTTCGAAGCATAAATTGAAAGCAGCTTTCATTTCTGTCAAGCAGCAAATTTACCAGTGGCATCAAGTGACCCACCGTAAATCAGTCTTAAGAATGTGTCATAGAGACCGTCATGTACTTTTTTCTAAAAGCAAGACAAAATTATGCTGCTACCATTAACAGTTTTTTAACTGTTGTCTTCATCATGATGTGCAGAAATTAATTATAATTAAGTTGTCATGCATAAGAAAGTATGCACCACTGTCTGCATCTGCTTTTATTTTTTATATTTTTTTACTTATCCTTTTTTTTTTTACTTTTCGTTAGCAGCAAAGAGTTTTTCACAGCAGGTTTTTTAGAGCTTATTGTTAAAAAATAATTTTGATGATTGTTATGAGAGTGAACCAGAAGTGTGATGCAAACTGTAGAATAAAGTGAGTTAAGAGATGTTAAAACGCTGTGTGTGAGCCAAGGCAGATTGTAGAGCTGAGTTATTCTCTGAATCATGCCTTAAATAAAGATACGTAAATTTAGAAACTAGAACTAGAACTTTAATTTTTCTGTCACTAGTATACTGTTGTTTCTTTTTTCTGTCAACATTTTTACCTACTTTTAATGAATTACACTGTATTGTTTTAATTTCAAGTACTTTTGTAATTTCTGTTTCAGATAAACACTGCTTTTGTGGCTTGCTTTGAAAGCTTACATTACATTATAAAATATATATATATATATATAAAATAAAATAAAGTTTAGCAGACATAGTGTGCATTAGTGTATTAGCATAACATTTTGTGAGCTGGGTAAAATAACCCCTTGGTGAAGAGAAACAGAAAAAGGTTTTAAGTGCCAGGTGGTGAAGTTAGACCACTCCTGAGCTGAGAAAAGCCATCCCACTAAAGTGAAGCATCATTTATACCAACCTGTTGACAAACAGTTGCATGTTTACACATCCAGCAGTAATAGCGCAACATTATCACCCATTTTGCAGGTGGTGTTTGTGTTCACCTGGTAAATGTAGGTCTGATATTCAGTCTCTTTTAGTTTTTTTTTTTTAGGTTTTTTTCCTTTCCAACGACTGCTGCGAAACCAAATTTAACCCCTTTATGAAGAGACATGAAAAAGGTCTGAGTGCCAGGTGGTGTTGAAGTTTGACCACTTCAGAGCTGAGTTTTCCTGACAAAGTGAAATATCACTTTAAAAATGAATTTACAGTGATGTCTCTGTAGGTTAACGCATGAATAACTTCTGTTTGAATGTAGCTCACAGCCTTTGAAATATGTCATCCCTGATCTCTCTCTCTCTCCAGTTTTCTCTGCCAACCGGCACCTTGTATCTCTGGTAGAGTATTAAAATGCTACAAAAGTCCCAATATTAAAATATGTCAGCCAAGTGATTTTATTTTTTATTTTTTATTTTTTATTTTTTTTATGAAAACCTGGAATCATGATGTCTGTTTGGAGCTATCAGCTTGTGTGTAGTGCATTTTAATTGGATCAGATATCATAACAGAGGCAGCATCATTATCAGGATTTCTTTAGAATAGAATTCAGTGGCTCTCTGTTCCACTTCAGTAACATAATGGCCCATTCTCACTCAGAGATAGACAGAATAGCCTAATAGAGATTTCTTTCTGATGATGCTGAAGAGAGGAACTTAATCCCTGGAAAAAGAAAATTGGCTTTTTTAGCATGAGTGTGTATGTGTGTGAGTCTGTGTGCATGTGCATGAATGAATTAAAGAAAACCTCACCTCCCACTAGAGAGATTTATCTCTGCTAAATTTTGTCTCTTAGAGGGTGATAACTCATTAGGTGATGGACAACATGCAATAGAATATTCAACAGAATTTATTCCCCATTAACCAACTCTTTTTCGCTCCTCCAGAACCATTTCTTCTTTTCCACAAATCTCTTCTGCCACACTCATCTCTTGTCCCTTGCGCAGCGGTAAACAGTCTTGTAATTGCTGAAAGGGCAGCACTTGTTCTGACAATTATGATTTTATCTTCTGAACTTGATCTTAACTGTGAAACAGAACAAGAGGAGCACAGACAGAGAGATGCAGATGGTATCAGGAAAAACGACAGAGGGAGATAATAGTCAAATCTTAGAGGGACTGAAGACTAAGGGCGCGAGGGAAGAAGGGAGGCAAACAGATTTGACTTAAATTACTTGTGATAAGGATAAATGAAGGAAGGCGAGGCTGTGTGTGTGTGTGTGTGTGTGCGTGCGCGTGCGTAAGTGTGTGTGTGTGTGTGACTATGCTTTGAGAACATAAGTGCAGATTAATTAAACTTCAGAGAGAATCTATAATGCTTTTATTTCTAGACCCTAATCGATAACGTGATGCCCCTGAAATTAAACAGTTAAGCCCCCCACGAGCTTGTGTTTTTGCTTGCATGAGTGTGTGCAGGCATGTGTGTACACACGTCTGCTAATCACAAAGCCACTGCCAACACAGTTGTACAGATACTGACTCCCAGAGCCATCTTTCATTTTCTAATTGAATAGCAAAGACAAATACACAGACACACAATCTGCTGAGAAATTGTTTCGTTGATGCTGCAGTGGTTCTCTGTCCTGTTTCATTTAAACATATGCATGCAGTGCACCAGTCACCCTGATGCATATGCGACTGCACATGTCCCGTCTTACAAGGTATGAGTATTTGCAGCATATGCTCCATGATAGTCTCCATTTGTCTTGGAGACGATTTGTTTCAACATGTATAATTAAAAATGGAAAGAAAATAGAGAAACAACTTGGATGAATAAGTGGAGAAATAAATAAACAATGGATGTTTCTATGCCGGGAACTCAGCTTGTTTACATAGATTTAGGCACACCAGTTTAAGTCGGCTCTCTGCAGTAAACGGATTTCTTAAATGTCAGGGTTAAGTGTACCCTGGTCTCTAATCTAATAGGATACATATTTACATGTATAAGTATAACAAAGACTTCAGACAGAGCAAATATCACTGTAAACACAATCACAAAAAGCTAAAATGCTAAATGATGTAATTTTTATAATCACAAAAGCAATAAGAGTATTTTTTAATTAGATTAAAATTGCTGTAACAATCAACTTATTCATTTCCCCCTCTGCTGCCTCCACCTGCTGTTCCTACCATCACTTCTTTTACTCATCACTTTTTCTGCCTTTTCTCTTCCTCATCTGCCTCTTTTGTTTCCTACCGCTCTCTTCTTTGTTTCACTCCTTTTACGCCAACTTTAACACATCCACAGAGCGACCCCAGCCTCCCAGGAAGCTGTCCGCCCCTCAGGACGGGGTCGAATCTCGTCGCCTTCGCCTCCACTGGGTGACAGGTGGCTCAGGCTCCTCCCCACTGAGGTACTTCACCCTGCAGGTCAAAGAGCTGCCCAACGGGGAATGGAAAACACACACCTCTGACATCTCATACAACGTTACCACCTGGACTGTTGACAGGTACACATAAACACATCTGTACAGTTACACACACATAATAACTATAATCTTTCTGTGTTGCAACAACTGTGTTGTCTTGGAAGTTTTAAATGCCAACTGACCAACCCTCCCTTTTCCCAGAACAGGTGACTGTCTAGCTGCATACACATATCTGTATGCGTGTGTGTGTGTGTGTGTTTGTGAGCTAACAACAGACTGGTTAGCTAGCTATTTACAGCTGACCAGTCCTTTAATAGCACGTATCATTTCAGAAGACAACATTAATGGTTGCTGGTTATTTACCTCTGTCTAAAAATGAAGGACTAATATTTCAAAGATCATTTTATTGTAAACTTCATGTGTGTGGAAAGCTCGACAGGCACAGTATCTTAGAAGGGTCTAGCACTGCCTAATTAAGTCATACTAAATTCTTTTTAAGGTATCCTCAGAGAAAAAAGGAATACAAATTCCACCATATTTCTTTTGCTTTCCTAACAGCCCAAACACGGACGCTTTGTTCAGAATGACATGCTAGACTTACATTAGTTAGAGCAGTTAATGTAATATTTGTAGTGGTTCGTATTATTTATGCATCCTTGGGGAGAAGAGTGGACAAGAGGGGATGATGCTGTGAATTGTAATCAAAGCAAACAGCAGAGAATTAGAACAGAAAAATGAAAAGTTTTATTTATTTAGCACGTGACACACAGAAAAGGTTTGTGGAGCAAAAAGACATCCACAAAAAAAGCACCAGGGAGAGCAAAGTAATCATAATCACTGCAGAGACGCGAAGCATCTCAGTCACCTAATCACACATGCACAGTGGGAACTGCTCTCCATCGCTTTTCTCTTAATACCTTTTCTTCTCATTCTGCCTTCAAGCTGTAAAGTTTGTGTGTGTTGCTTGTCCACTGTTCCCTCTCTGCAACCATTTTTACCTTTCATCTGTCATCCCTCTTGTTTTCCCCATCCTCGTCCCCCTCTCAATCCATCCATCAACCCCCAGTTCTTTCAAAAACCATAAGACGGATGTTTTTTTCCTTCATTCATCCGCAAGCATCACATCCACTTATCCCCTTTAAGAGGATGTCAGTCGTTTTTTCCACTACCCCCCATTTATCACTCCATCCTCTTCTCTCTGGTGAGACTGTCATTATGATGGCAGGTGATAGTGGTCAAATGAGACGGCTACCCCAACTCTCCTAACAGCCTGAGTAGCAGGTCTGTGATGAGGCTTTAGCCATGCAGTGTGTGTGTTGCCCAAGTGTGTCCTCTGCTGCGTGACTGTTTGTGAGCACTCTGAGTGTTCACAGGGCTATTTGAGATGCTGAAGAGTGTCTGCATCAGCCTGTTTCCACCTGCCTCAGGGAGAATCTATCTGCCGCGATAGTGGTGCTGCTGTTGTTATTTTGTTGCCGATTTCGAGCTCATTCTGCCACTGAATGCTCTCATTATGGCTCTGGATGGAGGAATTAGCTTACATCTCCACATGCTCACTCATACTTACTTGTTATCTATCCTTAATTGTTGTTTTCCACCGAGACATCTTTGGAACCAAAACACTGAAGTCCCTAGGCTGGTGTACACATACACACACACACACACACACAGTTACAGTATGCACATACTTTCAAACACTGTCCTTAACATCCTCCCAGTGTGTTGGCACTCCACCCTCTTTGAGTACGGTGCCTTTGATGTTCTATTCCTTCGATACCCACGACCCCATAGGGCCTTTTCTTGTCCCTTATTGGGCTCCGCTCATTATTATACAAGAAGACGCTTGAGCAGTTATGTCGCCTACTGAATTTGTAACTGGCCCTCTGTAGTCTGTAAGGCACTCCGGAAATAAATTCCAGAGATGGACCTTGTAGTGTGTATGCGAGCAGCAGTTAAAGGGGGTTGGAATGACTTCTTGTCACAAATTATTAAATTGCTCCTCTTAACTCTTGTTAATAATAGGTTTGAGCAATAAACAATAAGGAGAAATGACTGGCTGTGACTGTCCTCATACAATTTTAATTAATTTCCCATGGTGTAGTGAAGCAAGTACACTTAAACTATTAGCATGCTGCAAGGAAACATGGTGCACGCTTGTTCAGCCAGTCCCTGACAATGACTGCATGCTTGTTTGGTTGATTGTAAGGGGCTCTAGAGTCAAATGTTTTTAGAAAGACTGATGAAAATTGCTATTCTGTGCTTAGTATTGCATTCACCTTGCAGGAGGAGAAATGCAGATCAGATGTTGTGGTAGTTTGGTAGTAAAATACTTTGGCAGGGGAGACAATAAGGGAAGGTGTGAGATCATTATTATTCAAGACCTTGTCTGCTCTTTAAAGGCCACTGAGAGAACAAAACATGTCTGTGAAAGGAGGAGGATCAATCCCGATCAGATCACGTCACTAAACAGACACTTAACAGACAATAAAGGAAACCATTCAGCTGCACAGTCTACTCTGCCGCCGTAGAAGCACAAAAACCACATAAAAGTTACCAAATCAATTAAACTTGAGCAGGTCACTATGCAAAACACTCTAAGCTGAAACACCCTGGTTTTGAAGTCGAGTGGAGGACGGAAAGAAAAAAAAACACTTGAGTTTCAACACCATAGAGCCATGAGAGGCGCAAGAAAACAAAAAGCTGAGATAGAGTACAGAGTCAAAACATTTAGAAGAATGCTTACAAATTTGCAAGGTCTCACTCTCTGCGATGAAAAACCCTGAGTGGTTTAGTTGTGATTTTAATGGCTGCATTACAGTTGTGATGAATTCATCAATTAGTTTGGTAATAAATCTGCACTGAAAGTTATTGTCAATCTTGCATAAGCATCATGGTAGAAGTTCAGTATTGTCTGATTTGTGCCAAAAAAATGTGTTTTGAATAAGATGGAAATGTAATTCTAAATGATAAATGTACACAGTTAGTATTAAAAAAAAAAAATCTGTCGACGAGATGGAGGCACTTTAAAGCTAACCAAAAATATTTATGGGTCTGTGTTTTTGTCTATAGGCTAAAGCCGTTTACATCGTACAAGTTTCGGATGCTGGCAACCAATGACATAGGGGACAGTGTCCTAAGCAAAGAGACAGAAGCTGTTACAACTCTGCAAGATGGTGAGAGACTGGGGACACTGATGGAGCAAGAAAACCAAAAAAATATGTGGATTTATTTCTCTAATGCTGTATTGTCTTACTGTTGTAGGATTCTGTCTGTCAGTTTGTCTTTTTGCCCTCATGCTATTTTTTCTGTGTTTTCTGTCTAGTGCCTGATGAGCCTCCAGTGATCCTCGCAGTGAAACCAACAACAACTACCTCAGTCCTGGTGCAGTGGAAGGTATTTTGAGACCTGTAACACAACTGTGATATTTGACACACACATACAATCTGTACAAACCTGCACAGCAAAGCTTTGAGTGCAGGATAATGACCCACACGGAGCGTCAGACCTCCACAGACTTACAGTATGCAGTGTTTAAACGCATGATGGTGCTTTGTGTGTTTGTGCTTGTGGATGCAGTTAACATTATTTATTAAACTAGCAAAGGTCATAGGGCAGCACAGACAGATTGGAGGGATGGTGAGAGGGAGGGATGGACAGACGGAGGGACAGAGAGTCTTGACTGAGTGAGAGATATGATCAAAATCTTAATGAGGATTTACTAGTAGAGGAGATATTGGAGGGCAGAGGAAGCAACATCAGCAATGTACAACAGCTAAGGAAAAATGAGAGGTGGTTCAGATCAACAGTGACATGTGAAAAGATGGTAAATAAAGCCTGGGTGCCTCACTGCTCGTCAGTCTTCCTCTTCGGTTTTGAAATGTCCTCTCTAACTACTTTTTGTCAAAGCTGAAGGAGGCAATGAAAAACAAAGTCACCAGCAATTTCATCATCCTTTACAAGAACGCAAAACCCCCAGAAGCATCACTTTGTCTGTCCAGGTTACAGCCAGACCAATTCACTAGTGCTTCAAAGTGGACTCTGCTGATAAAATACTGCTCTGCCAGCCTGCCAGCGTCCTGTCTGTTACCTCACGATACAAAAAAAATGAAAATGTGCTCAGTGGAGAACTCTCAGAAGTTTCTTTGTGAAAAAAAGGGATACTAATGTTTTTTCATATGTGCCTGTTTGTGCCTGTTTACATAATTTCAGCCTCCTAGTGAAGACAGCATCAACGGTATGTTGACTGGATACCGGCTGTATTATAGAGAGCTCCCAATAAACACCTCAACTTCCACTGAAGCAGAAGTCCAGGCCACCAAAAACAACACCACAAGTGCCCTCATTACAGGTAAGCAGCACTGATAGTAATGTCACTTGTTTGCTAAACATGACCTCCCTCAGTGACCGATGCTGTGTTGCTCAGACAGTCTGTCCTTGTACAACACTTGTGCATTTTACAATAATAAAAGAGTAATTCTTGCCAAAAAAGAGATCAAATGTTTAGACTAGTGCTGACTACTTCACCATTTTTACAAGCATCCCAAAAAACAATTTACACTTTCCCAGAGGGAATGTAAACAGTCTGAAAACCAGATGTTGCTTAACTATTATATGTAATTGTCAGGGCTTACAACTTCAGATTCAATGCTTTAACCTTTTCCTAACCCTGTGTGTTGCTGGCTACTACTGAACTGTTTATTGCCAATACTGGACAAAAGCAGAGTTTTCATTTCTAATTGAGCATTAGCTCCATGAGTTGATTAAAAACACATTCTGTGTTCGACTTCTTAATGTTTCCAGCTGACTCTTTTTATAATGAGAGCATCAGAAAAGTCTTGAATATTCTCTTTATGTTACATTTGTGATATTGTGATGTTGGCTCTGCACAGCTTACATACTTATTTTCTTTTACTTTCAACATTACAACAAAAATGTTTTTTGTTTTACTTTTAAGCTACTAAAACCAAAATGCTTCTAGGACGAGGACTCATTATTGTAGATGGCAAACTTTGAGCTCTCTCAGGTAACACTGGTCGGTGTAACAGAACTGTCCAGGACCAGCGTTTACACTCAGCTGAAAATACATAATTGTGGATGTGTTAATAAACTGGTAAATTCATGTCTTACATGGACACTTTTGTTTTTGGATAATTAAAAAAGACACTCCCTACCAAAAGAAAAAAATGTATGGAAAATGCTATCATTCAATGTATCCTTAACCAGTACTTGGTTTTCAACATAATCTAGTGTTTGATCTACTGAATCAGTCATGCGACCAAAAAGTCTTTAAATGTGAAGACCTGATTGTTTTTCTTTAAAAATGTTAATTTGTTGCATCCCAGTGTCTCCTGGCAGGCACTGAATAACCATAATCTATTCAAAAAATCAAAGTCAGCAGCTGGTAAAATAAACAGTGACAATATATATTCATGGCTGTTGTTACGAAGCAACCGTTAAAACTTTATTTTGCCTAATTGCATTTATGTTAACAAATTAAATGTGATGATAAAGGCTCAGAGGGTTTGGGATTTTAGGTCTAGCTGCAATAAGAGTGTTTAAAAATGCTTAAATGTTTATCTAAAAAAATCTCATGAACCCTGAGGGATGAGAGAGTAGCCACGATGGCAGACTGCACAATGAACCTCACTTGTTATCTTTTGACGCCGTCCATGTTGCACTGAAATTCATCAATATTAAAATCTTCACATCCACTGTACAACCTGAAGGGCTTCATACATGTATTACATTGAGTATGTGCTCGACAAAATTGGACAATAACAATTCTGTCCACTTATCTTGACAATAGTATTGAACCTTTTCCTCTCAAAGGTTTTTTTTTTTTGAATGGCATGATAATTGCACAATTTATTATTGAACTTGAAACATATATTGATTTATTCTCCGTCCATCTTTCTTTCACTGTTCCCAAGCCAAAAGCACCTTCAAGACAGTCAGCAGTGCCTCGCTAACAGAGTTTGAGTTGACACGTGAGTAATCTAAGACAGAACTGGGAAGTAAAGCTCCTGGGATTGCTCTTATATTTTAACTTTTTTCAAGAATACTTGGTAGAACAAACTTGTGAAAAAAAAGAAGAACTAGTGGCAACTACAACTGTCATGTGTGTTCTGCATGAGTGTTGCAAAAATGTGACTCTTGAATTCCTTTGTTTTTATTTCTTTGCAGAACTAAAGAAGTTCAAACGCTACCAGATTGTTATGACAAGCTACAACATCATCGGAGAGAGCCCGCCCTCCACTCCACTTGAGGTGTCTGTAGGAGAGGCAGGTAGGAGGAAGCTGGTCGATTGGTCCCGTTTTCAGTGTGTTATCTTCACATCATCTGCATCATTTATGAGTGTTAAATGGATTTTGTTTTTCAAGCTTCTTTTCTGTTGTATTGGTAGAGAGTTGCATTTTGGGTACATTAAGGAACATTTCCTTTGGAGTTAAGCCGGTAGTCATTATTCTAAGTTACCTCTCAGGGGTATAAAGATCCCTCTTCTTCTTTTAATTTAAACTTGGTAAATATATTATTTTTTTAAGTATGACAGCAAATTGCAGATAGTTGTTGAAGAGCCATCTCATAGTCAAATTACTTGTTCTTCTAACATCATAACACAGTGTTGCACAGGAGATGGACGTGTTCAGATATGAGCTCAGTTGCTGTCATGGTTTCATCCATGGCCCATTATCTTCTTTCAAAGGCTCTGTAATGTGGTTGAGGCTGGTTAGAGGACCTTGAGTTAAGATTGTTTTGTCTGCTTTCTGTCTGGTGATGTCACTCCCTCACTCGCTTGTCTGTCTTTTTTTATCCTGCTCACGCCTCCTGTCTTGCTCTCGCTGCCCCTTGAGTGACATTGCCTTTGAGAGGCTCGCTGGTGTTCTTTTATCACGTGTGTGTTTGTGTGTGTGTGTGGATGTGTGTAAGTGTGATGATAAGGATACATCTGAATGTCAGCTAGAACTGAACAAGGTCATCTATTTTGTAATAACGGCCCAACCCCTTTTTAACTTTCACCAGTCAGACCAAGGATCTATTACACAAAGACCTCAAATATATCTTGCATGAACACACATACAATCACAATACATCTACATCCACACACACACACATGTTTGTGCCTTTATATTTGTGAGGACTCTCATTGACATAATGGTCAGCCCATTTCCCAAAGCTTAACTATCACACCTAAATGCCTACCTCTAATCTTTACACTGAACCTTCTACTTAAATTTCACCAACATGGTAGCGCACTGACATTAAGAGAGTAAACTGAGCCACAGCCTCTCAGATGCCTTTTGGTGATTGTAGTCCCAAACCCAAACCTAATTCTAAACTTAAGCCCTAAAACCAAATCTAAACCTTCAAACAGCCCTTTGAAGTTTGGTTCAAAAGTGAGGACTGGCCAAAATGTCCTAAATTTCCAAAAATTTCCTCATTCTCAAGGTCTTAAACTCAGATTGGTTCTCACTAGTATAGAGGTGTGAGTACACAAACACAAATTACTACTACTGCCACTACTGCTACGAGGCTGACAGACATGCAAACAAGAGCACAGGTAAACAGATTTGCATGTTATGATCATTACACCCACACACAAATTTTGCAATTCCTCTCAAAATCTCACACTCCCACTGTCAGACCAACACTACATTGATATTCAAGTGGTGTGTGTGGTGTGTGTGCGTGTAGACCATACATATGACATGCAGAGGAGTGAGAGGTGAGGATAAGCAGGGGTAGCGGGAGGAGGAGGCAGAAAGGGCTGGAGGGAGATGATGAAATAGGGTGATATGGCCTTTTCTGTAGCCTCAAGTGCACACTGCTGAGTGTTCATGCATATGTGTGGTACAGTGGAGTAACAAGATAGTGCCTTGGGCCCTTTCTAATTGGAAAGGTAGAACATATCTTCCCCACTTCCCACTAACACCCAGCTGCGCACACACACACACTCACATGCATGCACATAATCAGCAGCAGACTAACGAAACACCTCGTCTTCTGCAGCCCCGTCGGTGGCCCCTCAGTCCATCAGAGTGTCAGCTGTGTCTCCCTCCACCCTGGAAGTGTCCTGGGACGCACCCCCCCTCGAGACCCAGAATGGACTCATCCAAGGATACAAGGTGACAAGCAGGAAACAAACACATAACACAAATTCCTTGTGGCAGACACATTAAGAACCTAAACGACCCAAACATGCACAGACGAGTGTGTTAGTGTGAGTGTTCATGTGATTAAAATGCACACAGTACCATTCCTGTCTGTATTTGAAATGCCTCTCCTCTTGTCTTGGAGGGGTTTTGCTTTGCTACACATTTAAGTGTCCTATAGAGACAAAAGAAGGAGAGAGAATTAAGTTATAAGAGGAATTTGAATATCCTTAAATGGTTTTAATATCACTCCTCTGCCTGTCTTTCCTCTCAACTCCCTGATCCCACCCCTTCACTCTTAGTACTTCAAACACAAGGTTATCTGTCCTGCTTTAGACACATTGATTTCTGCTGGAGTAGAGAGGGAATGGAGAAGAAAGAAGGGAATGTAATATTTGCAGAGTGAAGGAATGAGATGAGCAAGTGATCCCCGCAGAATCCTGATTAGAGAAGAGGATGGAGGGAATACGTTTAAACTACCAAAGATGGATGGACATGAGAGAAAATTGTGAGGCAGAGGGGGTTAATGAGATTAAGGCGAGAAAAACAGAGCAAAGAAAGAATGTTTAATGAATTGATGGGTTCTGACTTATCTTAACACTCCTACGATGTTAAATGAGAAGCACAGATGACATGTAGAGCTGATGGAAAACTTCACTGTAAGTGTATTTTTCAACAGTTTATGTCAAGGGAAACACTCAAGACAGCTTGTCAAACACACTAAACATGACATGTAATGGGTAAAATCAAACAATGCCAGTCGTAACAAGGATTTTCTCGTATGCACCAGATGTAAAAGACAAACTAGTATTTTTTTTTTAAAATGGATAGCCTCTTGAGATGAACCATCTCATTTTTTAAGGGGGTCCAATATGAAACATTCAACACACTACACAAGACAAAAGGTTGCAACATATGAATCTGTGCAAATTTTGAACATATTTTGTACTTTCCAGTCATTTCTATTTTGAGTGTAGCAATCATCAACTACTACAGATTTTTTTGTAGTATCAACTTGAGAATATATCAAATATTAAAATATCATTATCAACTTAAAGATCCTTTGAACTCTTCATACCAAAGTAGGTCAGTTATGTCCATCAAAAGGAGCCACAGACACAATCAAAAACCCAAAAATGCCAAATCGTTTCCTCCTTTGCCGAACAAATGTCCAGCTGCTGTTTTTCATCAAGATTTAAAATGCTAAACAAACTCTTTAACAAAAGAGATTGTGGGCAAATCCTTTTAAAGTTCTTGGTCACATCAAATCATATATTAATCATGTTTGTTACAGCTTCAAATTGTTGTTTTTTGACTCATCCTGATCTCTCACTCTTACTGGGTACCAAAATAGATCTTCTAAACAACAGTAGAGTGGATTACAAAATGGCCTGGACTTGTACTAAACCAAGTTTCACAAATGATTTTTCCTAAATAGAAAAACCTCTTGTAAGCAGAGGGCATTATATTTTGATTTTAAATTGAATATATGGCTGAATTAGTCTGTATCTCATTATTATTGAGAGCACACTGAAGGACAGAGATGGCATAATGCTGCCCTCAAGTGCTACTCTTAAGCCGCTACTTCTAAATTTAGACGCTGTAAATATAGCATATTGTGTTTTGTAGTGCATCCTTGTCACGTATGATCTCATATCATAGCTAAATAGTATTAAAATACATTTCTGCAAACATTTTGGACAACAAAAGAAAAAGCAGGTAGAATCTTTGCACAGATTTCATCAGCCCCGGCTGTTTTGTATTTTCATCTAAATTTGATTACACGATCTGAAAGAAGGAGTAAGAGCGGCAGACTTTTTCTGGCAAATGAGAGAGAGGCTCTAGGTGCAGAGACGATGGAGGAAAGTATAATGTTGTTCCTTCCTTTTTTTGCCACCCACATTGTAATGAGATCTGGTTGAAACTCAGTAAACTTTCCCTTCAAAGAACTTAGTGTATTTGCTGTCTTGTTGGTACACAGAATACACACCTACATTTATTATGATATTTCACAGAGGGTGGGAGGAAAACTAGGAAGCAAATACTGCTGCATGTTGCTGTTGACTGATCAAATCCATCATATCAGTATTTGTCAGTTTCCCATTTAGTATCTGTTTTGTTGTTTACGTTTGCTCCGACTCTCAGAAAACTGTTGATGAAGTTAAATAAACTGATAAACCGTGTGCACTTTGATAAGGTACTTGGATGCTTCTCGGTGAAAACATCCATGTGCTGTTAATGAACACAAGCATACACTCTTTGATAGATATTTGCTCTTCTGTTAATTTGCACTCAGAGCCGAAACGTTTGAATTTATCTTTGAATAAGTATGAGATCAGCTGTGGTTAATTATTTTTATTAGTGAAGGCTCTGGTGTATACAAGATATTGCTTCTGAATCATGTCTTATGCATAAAGCTCGTCCACCTCTGTAACCTTGCTGTTAGTGTGCGTGTAATATTGCAGTATATGTGGTGGTAAAGGCAGATCCCATATTAAACCGAGCCTTTTTTGCTGGGCTTTCAGCCATTAACTGATTTAAAGCTTTAATTTGAAAGAATATTTCAGTGGATGTGAGCCTGTCTACTGCAGTAATGTCAGGGTCAAGCCATTTTAATGCATCACATAGACCTTATATCTGGATATGAATTTATATAGACTTTTTACAGGAAATCATAAAGTACTTATACAGACTTGGTATACTTTTCACTCGTTTTATGTAGCCTGTTTCTTCAAAAGTATCTGACCTGTGCCACAGTTTAAAAGTCACGCACTCAGGATTTCAAGAACAATCACTTATTAAAGTAACGCATTTCTCAAATCACAAGCAATTTGAAACCTAGCAAAGAATGAACCAAAAAGACACAAAAACATCATATTTAATGGGAACTAACACAGAGTCTGAAGTCTGAACCTACTTCATTCAAGTGGATTCAATAATCATGCTATATTTGTTGAATTTACAGGAACTGATCAAAAAGGATGTGCGTCATCTTTACTGGCCAGTGTGATGAAAAGTCCATAATCTTTGGTTCCAGTACTGACAGTCATTTAAATAACATGTTACATTCACAGAGTACATTCTACATTTCTTATTGTTTAACTATTGAATTGGCTTCAAAGAGCAAATGACATTATGCTATTTAGAAGTTAAGAACTGGTGATTACGACAACTATAATTTAATATTAATGAACATGTGACATTATAAATGTATTTATGTATTTACATTTAGACCAGAACAGAGGTGTCTGCAGTAAGAACTCACACCTCCTTTACCTTTCTGTTAAACTGTCAGCCACAAAACAAATCCCTCCATAACCAACTCTCCTCCTTGTAAAACAACACACAGGCTTTCTCTGTAGTATATGGACCAATTTGGGGACCTCAGCAGGAAGGGCCAGGAGGTAAAAAATATATATAGTTGGAGGAAGAAATAAAATGAGGAAAAGAAGGAAATAAAAGTGGGGGAAGTTGTTGGGTGTAAAAAAGAGTCGGTGTTGTTGAAATTTTCTTGTTGTGTTGCAGATCCACTACTGGGAGAGAGACAAACAGAACCAGAGTGAGAAAGTCAAGGTGATTTTTGTCCCGGACACCCGTGTGCATCTCACCAACCTGACCAGCTACACACCTTACCTGGTCACTCTGACTGCCTTCAACACAGCTGGAGACGGACCACCCAGTGACCCCCGAGGGGCCCGCACCCTGCAGTCAGGTAGGGAGTGGAAAGTCATAATATATTCTTTTTGTTTTCTTTCATTCCTCCTATTTCATATCAAATCCTTCATGTATCCCACAGCACCCAGCCAGCCCAGCTACCTGTCCTTCTCAGAGGTGACAGAGGGAAGTGTCAATGTGTCCTGGGGAGTCCCACTCACTCCTAATGGACAACTAGAAGGCTACAGGGTCATCTACCAGCCCACTGCTCCTGTACAAGGTATGCAAGCACCTAAAATATGAGCAAATACATGCAAATACCTGCTGAGGAGGACACTGACATTTCTTTTACTGGTCTGTGTGAGAACAGGGGTGAGTAAGGTGGTGACGGTGGATGTGCGAGGCAGCTGGCAGCGATGGCTGAAGGTTCGAGACCTGATAAAAGGAGCGACGTACACGTTCAGTGCTCAGGCTCTCACAGTCAGCTATGGACCGCCAATGAAAGCAAACATCACTGCTCAGCCTGTGCAAGGTAGGAGTGTCCATGTGTGTTTTTCCACATGTGTTTGTGCTCATGTCTTTGTATTAATCATGCTGTGGGAACGAATATTCAAACACCCTAACCATATTTACACAGACGTAATTGAACCTGAACATGGGCAGCAGCTAGTGCTTATTTTTATTATTGATTATTTGCCGATTAATTTCGCTGTTAATCAACTTATTTGGTCTATGAAATGTCAAAAAAATAGTGAAATATGTTCAACATTTTCATTCAACAGAGCCAATGGTGACATTAATATTTGTTTGTCCAACCAGCAGCAAAAAGATATTCAGTTGAAGATAAACAGAACTAAAAAAATGCTGCAAATACTCAGATGCTCTAACTGCCAAATATCTGCCTTTTTTACTTGAAAATTACCGTAATGATATGATTGAAATTCATTTCTGATCACAATAGTTGCTGATAAATTCTTTTGATCCAATAATTAAAAGATTATTAATTGTCTAAAAGGATCATTGTTCGTTCGTTGTTACATTTACATCAATAAACTAACAGACTAACCAACGATCATGGTAAAGGTTAGGACAGAAAAGGAATGAGCATCAGAAGTGTCCTCCTAAGGGCTAAAAACAAGTATCTGTGTGTCCTTACCACCACAGGCTCCCCTGGGTCACCTATGGAAATGTCCATCACCAAGACTTCCTCTGCGCTTACCATCCACTGGACAGAGGGAGACACTGGTGCAGCACCTGTCACCGGATACATTATTGAGTCTCGTCCCTCAGGTAAACAAAAAAACACAAACATGCACCTTTCATTCAGTCATCATGGGAAAAATTGACCTCGACTTATGTCCACTCACATGGATACTGTAGAAAACTGAAGAAATAAGTTCCCCTGTTTGTGCTTTTGCAGAGCTAACACAGTCTCAGTCTCTTCCCACTGCAAATCTTCAGCCATACACTCAAACAAATACAGCTGAATATCTGAGTCAGCCATAACAGTGTAAAATGTAACCCTGTCCATAACATCCTCTGACTCATGTTCTGGGCTGCCATTACTACTGCAGGAAATCGCAGCTAGTTGGCAAATTACGTGAACAAGGTTTTGTTTTGAACAGCCAGTAGCCTAATGGGTTTACTCAGAGGTTAGAAATGAACCCATCGCTCTTTCTTTTGCTCAACTACATCACTGCACGTGTTAAATGATGTCACTTGTGCTGGAACAACAGGTTTTGCAGCAGAAGTCAACTTTCTTAGTCAACGCAAATACAGAAATGGATTGCTTTAATAGACTAAATTAGCCATCAACACTGTTTGGACATTCACATGAAATCTGCTAAAAACCCTAAGTACTTCAAGCGTTGCTCTAAAACTCACTTAGCACAGCTTTTACCTGATTAATTAAGACCTGCTGGGGAAATCAAGTCAGAGGCAATTTTCTAAGAAAGATCTTAAGATGTGTAAAAAGGAAACATTTTATTACTGACAATAACAGTAATCTTTACCACAGTAACATTATTATTATCGTTTAACAGTTATTTGATGATTTATACTTTTCTTTTATTCATTCTTTCATTTAGATCAGTAGAATAATTCTCAAAAGCAGCTTTATTCTTATTTTAATCTGCCACTTACTCCCTCCTTCCTTCCCTTGCTCTCTCTCTCTCCCCCCCCTCTCTCTGCAGATGAAGGAGTGTGGGACTCCTTCATCAAGCTCCTTCCTCCCAGCAGCAGGTCTGTTTCGGTGCCACTCGAGCGCCTGAGGTCGGGGATCAGCTACGAGTTCAGAGTCATCGCTGTTAATCGCTATGGTTACGGACAGCCGAGTACACCCTCTGCCGCCCTCGCCGGTAAACTCACACACATTGATGGAGATCAGGTTAAAGAACAATTTCAGGGTGATACTACTTGTATGACTGGGTTTTAGACTAAATTTATAGTCAGCTGAAAACTCTGCAGGAGGTTTCTGTGATCATATGCTTTTGTGTCTGTCTCCACCCAGAGGCAGAGTCACGCAACTACAACTGCTTTTACGTAAACAGAAGAGAGCATGAGAGCATACCTCTATTTTTTCCAATCTGAGGCACAACACCATATTCAGATCACTGTCACCTAATTATATAATAGATGAAAAATGTCATAAAGCAAAAAAATTCTTCTTCTCCCTCTCTCTTAACTCATAAACTGATCTTCATTGTTTGAATCAGCAGGGCGAGTTTTTATACAGCTTGACAAAACCAGGATCTCAGTTTAAAAGTAGTTATCGGTTCATTTACAGACATGGAAGAATGCGATCTGGTCCTGTTGGATGAACCACAGCTCAGATTTTTACTAAAGCTGAAGAAAAGTTGATATTTGTCTCACATGTCTCCTTCTTCTTCACTCCTCTGTCCACAGCGCTGACAGAGCGTCCTTTCTATGAAGAGTGGTGGTTCCTGCTGGTTATGGCTCTGGTTGGACTCATCCTTATTCTGGTCGTGGTCTTCACGTTGCTGCTGCATGGACACAACACCAAGTACAAGGCCTGTGGCACAGGTCAGTGGCTCCAGTGGTCACCCTAACCTAAGGCTTTAAGCTGTTACAGGCTGATATTCACTTGTGTGAAAATGTCTTTTTATGATTTATTACAATGCAGTCCACATTTTGTGATTTTGAAAAGCTGAAACATGGATCAGTTGGCTTGTTTTGCTTGTAGAGCAAAATTGCCTGTAGCGGTCTCATTCCCGACGCCACCTGTGAGGCCTTATGAGAGAGGGAAACAAGGTCAGCCTTGTTCCTTAACCAGCATGATTCAGAGCAAACAGCTCCCTGAAGCATCTCAGCAGAAATAATCTCCCTGAAGCCTCGCTGTCATTTCTCTAGGTTTTGAACATAATGCTAAAAGTTAAAGTAAAAGTTTTTGGTAAAACTTTACATTAAGGTAGCTAACTAATAAATTTACAACTTGCAACTGTAACTTACATGAAACTAGACTGATTAATTCAAAGTCATGTATCTGGAACACGACTTCTAATTTACTGTATGAACAGAGCAGCTTTGAGACTTGTTCATTTATCAGCAACTGGCTTTATTAGGTCTCACAAAGCTCGAAGCTCTGCAGAAATTTGTTCTCATTTCTGGTATTTTAACCGACGCCATGTTCGGATCAGATGCACCCTACATCAAGAGATCCCACAGGAAAAAATTTTAACTCTCTTTGTAGTTTTTCAAACCCAAACCTGGATCTCCACAGGGTTCACGAGGACGCTCCACAGCTCAGAGCTGCAGTCAGACTCAGTGACGCTCACCAGCTTGGGTGAAAGGCAAACTCCCTCCTCAGTATGACAAAAAAAAAAAAATGTTAGTTTTCTGTGATGTGTTGCCCGGTTACTCTTCTAAAGCTCAGGGTTTTCATGTGGAGGCCTTTTTCCCTCTTTTCATCTGAGTCTCTTGACTCTCTGGCTTCCTGTGATGTTCTCAGGTGTGAGCGAGACGGTGCTTTTACAGCCACCATGTGTGTGTTTGTGTGCGTGTGTGTGTGTGGGTGTGTTGCTGGGTACATTCATGCCAACAGCTGTGATAAAAAGTTAGCCCTGACTAGTGCAGGTTACATTAGTACAGCTGTTAATCTGAGTTGCCACGGAGACCTTGGCACATCCTCTGGGCACTGGGGCAAACAGATTAAAAGCGTCGCTGTAGGAGAGGAAACACTGCAGGCAGGATGAACACACACACATACAACAGAGGGAAGAGTGAAAAGAGTCAGTGGCCAGCAGCACTTTGACGATGTTTCCCTTAGTCTTGCATTTTCTTGTTTTTTTGTTTTTTGTTGTTTTTAATATTTAAAGAAATAGCTGGAAGCTATTTTTTGTGGTTATTTCCTGAGTGCCATATGCATTCCAGTTTCATTTTCTACTTGTTCTCAGGCCTGAGAGGAAGCTGAGCACATCATAAATGAAACAAGGGGTTGCACATAAACTCAAAATTCAAAAGACAAAATTCTGGTATGGCAATAAGAACCAGAGTGGATTAAAAATTGTTAAGTCAGTGGGAATCATATGTCTCTGAGCTTATCAGTTCCATTTATCAATGCTGCCATGTTTTCTGACAGTTGCTCATTGCAAACATGATCAAACTCATCCTACTACACTGCTGGAAACAAGAAGGGTTAACGACAGAGAGAAAGACAAGATCCAGAGCATAACTTCATTTCACAGAGTGGATGGTTCTTGTTGTATTTTCTGTTTAATGACAAGTTCAGGTGAGAGTGGAAACAGCGGCATTACGTTGAAACGTCTTCCACGAAACATTCATGAAGCCTCAGTTTCATGAATGCCATGCAATTAACACCTGACGCATGAGTGCCGCTGCTCCCCATCCGTCGCTGTGGGAGAAAGTCACAAGTTATTTTAGAAGCTCATTAGCAGATTGTGTTCTTTCACAAAGGAAAACTGATTAAACTGATTGGCACACAAAGGCTCTGTATTTTCATCCAATTAAAATGATGTCAGAGAGTTTGTTGCTACAGCTAAGCCCTCAGGCTACGGCAAGCACTAAAACTGATCAGGAAGCAGAAAGGGAATCACTGAAGAATCAGACCAATAAGCAGAATTGATATTAGCATTGATATCAATAAAATCTTTTCCATTCCCTCTACCTGCTGATTCATACATGTAACTGAATTTTAGCATTAATGTGAATCGTTTCTGTCTGATTCTCTCCACCTTCAGGGAAACACGTGTCCACAGCCGAGGAGTCGGTAACACTTGACAACGGAGGTTTCACTGCTCTGGAGCTCAACAGCAGAACGCTCAACACCAAGAACTCCTTCCTGAAAAAGAACGGAACGAGGCATGCACTCATACACACACACACGCACACACACACACACACAGACACACACGCACACACACACACACACCGCTCTCTATTTGCTATTTATTTTGTCATAGAAGTTATATATATTGTTGATGTTTGCATGCATCCAGGTCTCCTCCCAGGCCGAGTCCAGGTGGTCTTCACTACTCTGACGAGGACATCTGTAACAACTATAACGGAGCTGTTCTCACTGAAAGCACCACACTCACAGAGAAACCCACCGAGGTGTCCGAGTCAGAGGTATCTCTCTCTCTCTCTCTCTCTCTCTCTCTCTATCTGTCTGTTTCTGTCTCTCTCTCTCTCTGTTAGCCTGACAGGAGGGAACCCAGCGTTAAAAAGAAACACAAAATCTTGACTTCAGACAGGGCAACATGGTGGCCAAAAACATATAATAAGTAGTTGTGGTTTCCAGGGATTGAGGGCAGAGTCTTCTGTTGCATGACACTCCAGATCTCTTTCATCATTCATTGTTATTTTACTGCTGTTTTAACAAATTCAAAGATGCCAAACAACAAAAAAGAAAGAAAATAGCACCAACAATTAACATTTAATCATGTAAAGACAAAATCCTGTTTAGAGGCATTTATGTCTTCACTCCACAGGATTCAGAGTGAGGATGATGTTGTGCTCTGACCCTCAGGCCACCAGACAGCCTGTGGTTTAAGTTTTTAATAAAAAATGTTGCACAAAAACAAAAGAAATGCAAACCAGCCCACCATTATTAAACCACTATGAAATGAACTACGGTTGAACTACGATGAAACAATCTTGTCATGCTCTCGGTGTGTGAATTATGAATATGATGGAAAGACGATTGACATTGAAATGTAGTTCCTTCCTTGTTCTTTACTCCTGTTGTCGGTTTATGTTGTGGAAGGAGAAAATAAAAGATGGAGTTGAAAACAAAAGATTATTTACATTAAACTGCAAAAATCCCTGAGCTCTTGCCAGACTGCTGCCTCCACTTCATATCTAACGTGCTGGTTAAGTTATTTTGAAGGGAATGCCAGGTTTTTCAGCATCTTCAGTTTAATTTCTACCTTTACTTGTCTCCTTTTTGTCTCTACAGTCGAGGCAGAAATGATGCTAACTAAAGGCAGCAGTCAGGCACAGATGAGCAGCTGCTCTCAAGCTTTAAAGTCAGCACTAAAAATCTGTGATATATGTCTGTCTGTCTCTCTGATAAACTGTGTGTGTGTTTCCAGCTCACAGACAGTGACTACGAGGACGAGCAGCCCAAGCACTCCTTCGTCAACCACTACATGAGCGATCCCACCTACTACAACTCCTGGAAGCGGCAGCCCAAAGGCCTCAAAGGAATCGGCGCTTCTTTCGGTTACGAGGAGTGCGCCACTGCAGATGCAGAGCCCTACTATCAGACCGTGGTCACCCGGCACAGCACGGGCGGCGTGTACACACCCACAGGGCAGCCTGCACACACACACGTCAACCCCAACACCAACCCGCCGGGGTCGCGCACCCCCGTGACGGGGTTCTCATCATTCGTTTGACTCTAAAGCAAAAATCTGCACAAAATGATACACACACACGCACATAAAACAAAGGAGGGGGGGCCGGTGGACTGAAGGAGACAGAGCCGGCGGGTTTGGAGAAGAGAGGAGGACAGGATGAGGAGACGTGGGACGGACTGGTGGTGAAACAGCCCTCCATGCAACAAAGAACTAAATCTGCACTTCTCACTCGCCTCCTCCCCTCGTTCACGAAGATCCTCACTGTGTCAAACGAGTGTGTGTTTTGCTCTCCTTCTCTTTTATGCCTGTGTGTCACGGTGCTTACACACACAGTTACTGTTCTTGTTTCCACACACAGACACACACATTCACATCGGGATACACCACCAGATATTCATGCCTGTTCCAGAGACTCTCTCGTGAGAGCTAAGGGCAGCGACCACGTGAGTCAGTTTGTGTAAATGCCGAGGAGGAGATTCGGCCTCGACATGGTGGGACCTGGATTTTCTGCACAACCCTTCTTCTCTCTTTTCTGTATTCACACATTAGTGCACAAGTACACACACACCTGCACTCGCTGAAGCGCCATTCAAGCATCTCCCACTGGGAGAGAGGGACTTGGAGATTGAGGAGAATTATTTAACAATGGCACATAAGGGAGCAGCTTTTGTTGACAGACTGGTTCGTGTACACAGATGTGAAGCTGCCAGCTTTAAAATACCGCCACACAGGGGAAAAGAAAAGAACAACAATCAATAATCACAGTTTTTGAACTTGTCAAAGGAAGGGGAGCGAGCGTGGGCAGGAGTTCCTCAGAGCTCGAGGCATTCTCAGAGAGAGTGTTGCATGGTTCCTGAGAGCGATTTGTGATGTTCGGGGTCCAGGTTGGAAACATGAAAACAATGTTTTTTTTACCGTCTACTGCCTGTCGTCAGCGCTCCTTACCGCAGCCTCCCAAGCCATAATGCTTGCACTGAGCCGAACCCCACGCATTTCATTTTATTTCTGTCACAATTTAATTTTTTATAAGTTTGAATGTGTGTGTTTAAATGTGACACACAAGCATGTGTGTTTAAATGGCTCTATGCTCAGCCCAGAAGCCTGTTCATAGTCTGTGTTGCTAAGCAAAGCGTGCCATCGTATGTATGTTGTATTTTTAAGAAGGATTTTGTACAGGGAAGCCCTTTTTACTTGTGCGCTGTTGTATGTAGTTTGGCCATGTTTGTGTTAGTCAAAGCAAAAGGTGAAGCAGCACTGGAGAAAGTCTTCAGCTGCACAGAGCAACGAGAGGGGAACGGAGGAGTGAGATTGTTTCACAAGAATCCTAAAAATAAGCTGCAACTGCGATCAAGTTTAGAAACAAGATTAAAGGATGTTTGAAGAATCATTATTGTTTAGACAGATTGCAACCGAACTTTGAGTCTCAAGGCGCCGGACCCTGGCCTCAGCTCCAGCAGCCAGGCAGACACACCCGTTCTTTGTACCTTCAAGCGCAAACAGAAATCATTTGCAAGTTTTCGCTCATGTATTATTTATAGATTCTCCTCCCAGCAGCATCCCTCACTCTGTCACGCTTGTTTTGAGTCCCATACAGTGTGTGAATAAATGGTCATTGTTTAACCGTGTGTCTTTGTGGTCTGTTTTAGTTCTGGGACAGCGAACATGTCTCCCAGGATCACCGCCTACATTACATTAACTGAATTAAAGATGTGCCTTAACATTTTGCAACTGCCTCAGTGACCCTGAACCGAACTGTCTGGCTGGAAGCTCCTTACCAGACCTGTGAGCATCGTTTGTTTCTTATATTAAAGCAGTAAAAAGGGGGGAAAGGACCAGAGCTTAACAGTTGTTGTCTATTAATTATTATGTACCAGTGTTTCAGTGTTCTGTGTGTGATACTTTACCCTGAATAAAGCTGTGCTCTGGTGGAAACTGATGGCAGCAGATAGTTGAATTATTAAACAATTATGTAAGATAATTCAGTAAAGGCAAAGTCACTACTATCCCCTACTACACTGTCACACATTGTCAATATGTGATTATTTCAGGAACTATACAAGAAATTTCTCATTTATTTTTCTCATTATTTTCTGTTTTTTCCTCATTTACCTTTGAAGTTTTTTTTGGTTTTGTTCATCAAGATTTAAGATTCTGTCTCTCTCTCTCTCTGCCTTTATTCCAACTCACTAAAGATGAAGGATTATTGTTTGTTGTGGTCAAAGTATTTAAACATATTACTTGAAAAATTATAGTATGTGTGTCTTTCCAGAATCATTTCACTTTAACTTTCACCAAAAGGCAAAAGTTGTGCAGGAAAAAAGCACAAGATTCCCAAAAATGTGTGCAAAAATGCAATAATTATACAATATTAAAGACAAAAGTTCATTTTGTAATTTTGTTTACCTGACTGTCATGAGATATGGATTATAAATATAATCATTAGACAAGCGTTGCTGTCACTGATGAAGACTATAACTGAGTTGAGCAGCTCACAGTTTATGTACTCGGCAAAGTGCTGAAATGAAAATGACCCTTTTTAATAATATTTATATTTCTAGACAAAGGCCTTTGTTTTTCCATCACTAATTCCAAGTACATACTTAATATATGGCTCAGTTCTCTAATTACTGACGCACTTAACAAAGCAACTCTTTATACTAATGGAAGTCATTAGTGCAATTGTAATTAGATGTTATGTAATATGATTATAACAATCATATTTCATCCTGTTTGTTTGAACGTTGTGAAACCATCATTATCTAGTCTGGCCTGTTATGAAACAATGAGATAAATCCTCCTGAAGACTTGATGATGAGACATCATCATTTGATCTTCCCTTCATTTATTCAACATTCTTTGTTGGAACAACTTACTTTACTCTAATGAGCTTATAAAATATAGTTAATTGTTGAAGAGTCCACTTTATTCTACTTATTTTTGCATCACTTACAAAGTTCATTGTGCCCATCTGTCGGTGGATCTCAAACTGCCTGACAGACAAAATAACATCCAGAGCAGTTTCTCTTTCACAGATTTTCATTCTAATGAACATTTAAATCAATCGTACTGTGCTAATAAACCTGTAGTGTCAAAACATCCGCCTACATTATCTTTTATCTATCATACATCTACTTTCATTATCTTATTGCATCTACTTATGTTCAGTTCATATGTTGTCAAAGTAACTGTACAATCAAATGAACCATTTTTAACTCACATATCGTCAAGTTCTGTCGCTGTCAAAATATATTCTACTCATTGTAAATAATTGTAAATATAATCTGGAAGCTGCACATAATGGACATAATCTATCCACCCATGTAAGCTCAATTATCCAGTATTTGTTTTTTTATTTCTCTGCACTACAGCTCCTTTTTAATACTTACAATGCCATAACAGACAAAATAGTTGACTATTGTGTAAACGTTTATGTTTTTTTTGTTGTTGTTGTTTTTTTGTGTATATGGCAGTAGGTGATTATAAAACACACCTTTTTTTTACCTCTAAAGAGAAAGAAATAGATAAAAAATCGTAGGGGGAAAAGCAAGAGGTTAAGCAATAAGGAAGCAACTAGAAAGAAAGAAATTCAAGGTGTGAGAGACAACACAAACATTTATTTTTAACGACAATATGAAAATTCTCTCAGTGTTGAGAAAAATGTAAGTATCTGGACTAATAGTAAAGACATGCAATGAATCAAGACAAATTGTGGCGATGATGCTGCGCCTGGTTGCAGTTTTAGAGGAGCAGGAGGACGAGAAAGAAAAGAAACGGTTCATGCGTCTCCCGACCAGCAGAGGGCGCTGTGGGGCGCCGAGGCAGACCCAGGGGTACTGTGATGATGTCCGGAAACACGGTTGTCTGCATGGCGGATATATTTTCATTTCATGCTTGGCTTTTCAGTGTTTTGCTGTAACAATGTGACACAAATGTTGAGTGTTTTAAACAGTAACGTTAGCGACGCAGTGAGCTGTGTTTTCAGACTTAACGGCCGCTCTCACATCGCGAGACCGGGAGCTGAAGCAGCCGTTACAACGTTGTCTGGCTCTCTGTCTGCAAAAGTCGGTACTTGTGACCCAGTTTGCTGTGGTGAGTTTTCGTGTCCTCCTCCTCAGTGATCGCTGAAAACTCTTTTTTTTGTACTCCGTCTCTTTTGTAGCTTTGGGCTGAATCGATGTGGAGCCAGACGCTGTGAGTTTGGCGTTGTGGCTGTCACACGGTAAACGTTTTTCAAGTGCAATACGATGGATGAACCCCGGTGACACATGGGTAATTGCGTGACATGGCCTTGTTGTGGTTCCGAGCGTCACATTTTAAAAGTAAAATAATAATAATTTTTCATTTTTATTCAGAAAATACTGGTTTATGTGAACACACTGAACATTCATAGAGTATTTCAGTCATTATTTAACAAATTTAAACCAAACACAGAAAAGCTCAAGAAGTTTGACTGTGCTTCACAAAGTTTAAATTTGATTATGATTAAGAAAAAAAGTTTCATTATCTCTATTACAAAATAAATTTACAGCTATTTGTGGGTGTTCTTTATTCTAAAATTACTTGTTTTTTCATAGCTATTATTCTCATTCTGTTTAGGTAAATAGAGATTATATTGAATACCCTTTTCTTGTCTTTAAATAAGAGGTGATGTGAATGGGGTTTTCGTGACATCTGTATATCTGTGTACTATAAAATAATATAGTATCTATGGCCATAATGAAAAAATATTCATCAATGACTATAATAATCTTAAATTGACTCAACATTGTTTAAAAGGTAGTGCCATAGAAATTGATTTCACATGTTATGACACTGTATTGTGAAATAAAAACAGGAAAATTTTTGGCAATCCTTCTTGCAAAAAGTACAGGGAACTTCACAGAAGGACAAGAAAGGTTTACCAAGCCCCAAGGAAGGGCACCATGCTTTGATTCACCAAATTTATATTGTGACTTAACTGTGTAAGTAGATGTCACATGATGCACCGGGGCCAGAAAAGACTTTTTCCTTAAGCTTACACAGGGGGAAAAAGCTGCTGAAAATCTCTATGCAAATCTTTAGCATCAAAACCCTCACAAGATTTCTCATTTTAGAATCATTATGAGCCAATTAGTGCAATAAAATTTGGAAAGTCTACCACAGCAGCAAGATTAAATCATTTTATTCCTGGTCACAATACTGGAGTGCTAAACCAGAGTTTAGCCAGAAGTCAGTAGCGTGCATGCTCTGTGGTTTTATTTCAATGCTAGATGCATCCTAATCCTACACCTTAAATTTTTTAAATAGTTTTATTTGAATGCTGAATGCATTTAATTCACATTGTCTCATCAACAATTCAACCTTCAGCACTATACTACTCACTGTGCATATTTGATGTGGCATTGAGAATTGTGACAGTGAAAGGCTTTTAGATTTATAAGTAATAAAACTTTCAGTTGAAACCATGGAGAATAGAAAAAGCAAGAGTCACAATCATTTTTTGAAACAGGCTTTGTCAGAATCAGTCTGAGGTTTGATGAAGGATATATGTCAGGTGTCATGCTTTGCACAATGTTTAAAAGAAATAATGCATACTGTGTTGAATTTGCACAAGGGTACAAGAGTTAGCATAGCATAGCTCATTATTCTCATGCCTAGTGTTGGAATTGAAAAATGTTTTTTTTATAGATCCAAAACACACAAATAATGCATTGTCCAGCTTGTCGTAGTCACATATTGAGTTCAAAAAGATCTCCACAGTCTATGGTTTTTTTCTTCAGTCGGCAGGAACAAGGCTAAAGGCTCAAGGCCCTCTGATAGCAGCTCAAACCAGTGGGGGTGAAACAATAACCATAATCCCTGACCAGCACAGGGCCCCCTAAAGGCCCCAAATCCCCCGACAGGGCCCCAGTTACTACAGGATCAACTGTTAAACTCTTAATAAAACTATATGGAAACCTAGTGTTTGTCATTGATGTGTCTTTAATGTAAATTACTATGTTTTAAATATCCATCTGTGTTCCTTGTAAGACTCGCTCTTAATTAGTCCTGAAGTAGCATATTACATGACATGGTTGAGCTGCATTTGAGTCAAAATTATATATAAATGCATTTGCAAGTATAAAGATTTTGATTCTCACAGCATTAATATCAATACAAATATGATGAAAAAAAATTTATAGATGCACCCAAGTTACCAACAGTCTTGTTTCTAAACAATCTTATCCAGCTTCAGATCATCAAAATACTAAAATAAAATGCCCTAGAAAAAAACAACCCAGAATGCATTTTGCCAACCCTACAAGATATATAGAAATTTAAGTTTAACATATTAAAATTTGATTAAATTTTGCTTAGAGACACTCTGACTGGGCATTATGATTACAGATATTCTAAGCCAAAAAAATAAATGTATAAAAAAATCAGATAACTACCAGATAATGAAACTCATTTTAAATTCATGCACTTTTAAAGAAAATGTGCACAAACTGTGGGTATGGGGGTTTTTATGGAAATTCATATTAGGTGCTGAAATTACTTTAGTACCTTCTATGAATTATAACTATTAAAGCACTGTTATATAAGACTGAATTGGCTTAACAAGGTGCCCCTAAAGAAACTGAAACTGACTCATGTTTGTCTCCTTCACAGTTTTGCTACACAGAGTGTGATGAACCTAAACACAGACAAAAGACATCTTGATTCTGCGACTCTCACTCGAGTCAAAAAGAACTGAAATAAGCTTCAGTGAAAAAAATTTCACACTAGAAACTAAAAATGGGTGAAGTGACGGTTGAAGTAAAGGAGGAGGTGATAAAACAGGACTTCTCATCAGAGCCACTCCCACAACCACTACTAATAATCCTGTCCCCACCTCCACCTTTCTTACCTGTCCCTGGGGAACCCACCCTGTTGTGGCATAAGTGGCTCAAAGCTTTTGAACACTACATGGAAGCACTTGGGGAACACGAGCTCACCGACTCCAGCAAGTGTGTGCTCCTTCAGAACTGCCTCGGACTTGAGGGCCAGCGGATCTTCACGACACTGATCCAGAGTGAAACCACGTATGCAGCAGCCATCCAAACCCTAGCTGTTTTCTTCAGCTCTGATCACACCTCGCAGATGTACCGACTAAACTTTCATCAAAGGGCTCAGATGCCTGGAGAGACTGTAGATCAGTTTGTGTCTGCGTTGGAGGAACTGCTGAGGCCTTGCAACTACAAAGACTTACAAGACAAACTTCTATTGGATCAGCTTATTGAGAAAACAAACTGTCCACAACTCAAAGAGAGGCTGCTGGTAGAAAGGGAATCTCTGACCTTGGACAAGGCACTGGTCATCAGTAAAGAGGTTGAATCTGCTTTAAATGAATTTGAGTTGTTCGGTGTTCACGAGGTCAGTGTGGACATTGGGGACGATTTAGACCCTCCTGCTCAAAGAAAGGCCAAAAGAGGGAGGCCTCGGCGTGGGGAGAGAAGAGCGAAACAGAAAAGAAAACCACACTCAACTAAAACCCAAACACCTTTATCTAGATACAAGGACAATTACTATTATGTCAGCGATCGGCTATATTACAGTGATGATGATAAAGATCATGAGACTAATCTGACTTGTGATAAATCCACCAACAAAGAAGATAATGATGATAATGGGACTTTATCATCTTCATCACAGAGAGTTAAAGAGGAAGGCTGCAACAAAGCTAATGATGGTGTTGAGAAGGATGATAATGGTGTTAATGGTAATGACGATGATAATGATGATGAAGATGATGATGAAGACTTTGTCATATCTTCAACTAAACTTAAAGGCCCTTTCTGTCCTATCTGTATTGACAGGCGTTTCAGAGATGCAAACAAACTTGCCAGACACATGAGGACACACACAAAGGAGAAACCATTTAGTTGTCCCATGTGTACCTTGACTTTCAGTCAGTCTTATCACATGACCCGGCACCTGAGGAACAAGCATGGTGCCGGACCCCATGTCTGCTCCGTATGTGGGACAAGTTTAGGGAGCTTTGCTGAGCTGCAGAGTCACAGAAGGACACATACAGTGCAAGTTTTGTCATGTCCTGACTGTCGTGAAAAATTTACTGACAATGGCGCGTTCCTTAGTCATGTCTCGTCACATGGCAAGGACCAGCCTTCCCTGACAGATGGACAAGATTCCCATCAAAGCAATGAAGCAAATAAACAGGAAGTAGTTGAGTCGTGTAACGAGGAAAATCATGAAAGTGATGATTGCGATGATGTTGCTGGAAATGATGGCGACTCGGTTTCTAGTGATTATCAGGATAAAGAATCTGAAGTTTGTGTTAGGGCTGAAGATAAGGACACTGACCAAACTAAATCTCAGAATGGAGGCAGTCAGACAGAAAAAGTAACCTGTAAAACTAAAACAAAAGGCCATTTTTGTCCCATTTGCATCGGAAGGCGCTTCAGAGGGCCCAACAAACTCGCTAGACACATGAGGACACATACAAAAGAGAAACCGTTCAGCTGCCCAGTCTGTGCTATGACCTTCAGCCAGTCCTACCACATGACCCGACACCTGAGGAACCAGCATGACTTGGGAAAATACATCTGCTCTAAATGTGGGAAAAGTTCAAGTAGCTGGTTGGAACTGAAAGCACATAAGAAGACACATGCAGTCGAGGGCTTGACATGTCTTGCATGTGATAAACAGTTCAAGGAAAAGTCTGCACTCGTGAGTCATCTTAAATTACACAAGAAGATCAAGTCTAACCCTCGAAGCCTCATCTGTGACGACTGTGGCAAAGAATTTGGTCGAATGTATCATTTGAAAAGGCATATAGTAACCCATCGCAAAGGATCAAATAGTGAGTGTTACACATGCCCTGATTGTCAGAAGAAGTTTGCCTTTCCAGAGGACCTCAACAAACACCTAGAGATTCATGTCAAAGAAAACAGTGGGACTTGTCCAAAATGTAACGAAACCTTCGGTAGTCCAGAAGAACTGGATAGGCACATGGGAGTTCATGACAAGTCTTACAGCTGCAACACCTGTGGGAAGAAGTTTAAGGTCGAGTATGCTCTGAAGAAGCATGAGCAAGGCCACCAAGTTGAACAGTATTATTGCTCGTTGTGTCGCAAAAGCTTTATCAAGCTGTCCCACTACAAAAGGCACATATTGGTCCACGACAGACGGGAATCAAGGTGTCCGCACTGTGACAGCGTCTTTTTACAGTTAACGGCTTTTAAATATCACTTGCGGACTCATACGGAAGAAAGACCATACCAGTGCACCTGTTGCATTGAGACCTTTGAGGAGAAGGAGGATCTAGAGCAACACTGCCTCAAACACAGAAAATTCAAGAAGGAGAGGCCATACTCGTGCACTCGGTGTGATTATGCTTTCTCAACGCTAATCGAGCTCACAGAGCACATGAGCTCACATGAGGGAGAGCAGCCGTTGGACTGCCCCGTCTGTGGCAGGACTTTCCTGAACAAGAACAAGCTTGAGAAGCACATGAGCATCCACACAGGGGAGAGACCTCACCTCTGCTCCGTCTGTGGCAACGGCTTCTCCTCGGCCGCCAGCCTCAAGTTGCACATCCACATTCACACTGGGGAGAAACCCTTCCAGTGTTCGCAGTGTAGCAAAAGCTTCAGGTCGTCCAGTGGGCTGCGGCTGCACAGCAGACAGCACATGGAGGTGAGGCCCACCTACGAGTGTCCAGAGTGTGGCAGAACTTACGGTCGCATGACAGAGCTGAAGATGCACCAGCGCTATCACACAGGGGATAAACCATATGTATGCACCTGCTGCAACAAACGCTTTATTAGCAAAGACAAACTGAATGTGCACATGCGGGTACACACAGGGGAAAGGCCGTACTCCTGCCCTCAGTGCGGACAGACGTTTACACAGACTGGAGACAGAAACAGACACATAAGTAAATACCACTAGTATGATATTGTAGTAGTCAAATCAAATGAAATTTTGATTGTTATTTGAATGGTTATTTCAGAGGTTCTGCATGTTTGAAGGGGAAGGTAGCAATTCATGCTTTTTTAACACTGTTGGAGAAAGAGAAAGAACTGATATGCTAAAAGATTAAATTAACAGATTTGGGCTGCCAGGTACACTAAATTGTCTTGAATGTTGCTGTTTTCTAATTGTTTTTGGAGAATAATGATATTTTCTGTTGAAGAAAAAAAATACACTACAAGATTATAAAGCATTCAGTCAGTCAAAGAATGTTGAATCATCATCACAACCTCTTAAATATTAGCAGATATTATACCTGACTAGTAAAATATCATAACAGCATTTGCCATACTTGCCAAACTCTTCAATTGTTATTTACACAGACAGTTTAAAAAAATTATAATGCAGAATGAAATTGTCAAAAACAAAAAAATCAGAGAATTAAGAATATGTGCCATTTTTGATACTTGGTCAAAAAAACACATTTTGGTTAATTCCAAATGAGTACCGGAGAGCTTTGTTGCTGGATTGTTATGAGATTTCTTTCATTTTGGTCACTATCAAAATCATGTGCACTGGCAGTAGAGCAAACATTTAGGTAGGTTCTCCTGTTTTTTTCAAAAATCACGTAAACAAATCATTATTATCATTATCATTATCATTATATTTACATTTGGGTTATAGATTGTACTTCTGCACACAGGCTGACCAAAATGCTGAAGACTCTTTTTAATCCAAAGTTTATATGTTCTACAGTTTGTTGTAGATATTATTATCATCACTTAAAAGACACTAAAGATTTCAGACATTATGTTTAAGTTGTTTTGCCCCCACCCCAGTATGTGAAACGTTTGCTTTGCTTCACTGTTTGAAACCTGTTGTATAAGCTTCTCTGTAACCAAGCATTTTGTAACTAAATCAAGAAAAGTGCCATAAAAATAAAACTATTATTTACTCTGCTACTGACTGTCAGCTGTTTTATGAACAATCTCAGAGGGAAAAATTACAACTTTTTATCTTCATTCCACATTCAAGAGGTGTTTTAGTGATTAAAGGAATTTCACCTTTGTTGGAGAATATTTGGACATACATGTGATCTGAACCAGGATTTAGAAAAGAAAATCTAAGTTTCTGCTGCTAAGTAGTGAGTCAGAAGCTGGGAGGAGAAAGTAGAGCAGAATTAGGAGTAGAAGAATAAAGCGGAAGAAGATGAGTAAAGGAAATGAATAAAGACATAACAAATATCAAAACCAGATTTATCATTAAACCTGGAAATTGCATTAAATTCACAGTGCAGAATCAAAAGGAGGTGAGGGATGTTCATTCTGTATTACCTGTATCTTGGATGCAGTGATTATCTCAGTTATATGTAAAAATATATGTATATTTATTTGTCAAATTTTCTTTTTTTGAAAATGTTTTTGTACATGAAAATGAAGTGTAATTCATAAGAGATCAGATTTAGTAGATCCTCAGATACTTTAACCCTTTTAGTTGTTATCAATTAGGCTTAGAATGAACTTTAACACAGATAAAAATAGTATTTTACAGAATACAAATAGCTTTTTTAAGTAAAAAAGAAAGAAAGCGGGACATCCTGTCCGATAGGTGGCAGTACCTACCATCAGTGATGAAGCTAACGTTGCGTACGAATACAAACAGGAAGTAAGCTTGTAGTTGGATCAGTTGGATTCGTCTTTCTTATTTTCTCTCTCTTTTCTTAATTTTTTTTAAATAAACCAGTCAGTTTTCTGGATAATTTTTTGAACGACTAGGTTGCTGTTACCGATGAGTCTTGATTTAAGTAGCTTTCATGTGTCTAAAAGCTAATGCTGATACCTAAAGTGACTAAAGCTCGATAGCTCTGTTAACCTAGCTTACTCTCGGGCTATAGCTAACTTTAGCTTCTTTGCTAAGTTTACAAGGAATGGTTGTCAGCTGTTGTCTTATTCAGATAAAAAGAAAAGCGGTCTGAAACGGTTTTTGCAGCCATTGTGTCATCACAGTAAACTGGATGAATTTTAAACCTGCCATACAAGAAGGTACAGTCACTTATTCCTTATGGCTACCTTAGGATTTACTCCTGCCAGTGGACAGGATGTTTTCAGCATTGAAACATCTGATCAGTCCACTTCTACATCAAACAGTTCACTCAGTGGAAAAGAGGCTAGGCAATTCTACGAAGATCTAATGAAAGATGTTAGAGGACAAGATGCGTCAAGGAGTGCATTAAGCAGGAAAGTCCATGTCAGAAAGCACCAAAGGAAACAGAGGAACGATGGGTCCAATAGAAGAGCAAGGAGGACTGCGGAGGTGCAGCACAGTCAGGCTGATCCTGTGGTGCAAAGGGACAGAGGTGGTGGAAGTGAGGGCAACCAAAGAAGAGAGGCAAGGGATTCAGAGAGGACCGCTGAGCTCCAGGGGCTGAGATTTCTGCGCTGTGCCCATGAAGGGGACATCTCTGGCCTCAAAGACCTGCTCTCAAAGGGGGTCGACATCAACTTCCAGGTACAATACCTACTGTCCTCAGTGCTCTGTGGTTTCATTTTAAAAAAAGTACTCTGTTTATATTTGTTCTAAGTCCTGATGATCTACCCTCTAGGACACTTACTTCTGGACGGCAATGATGTGTGCGAGCTGGTCAGGACGTGCAGCTGCTGTGAGGCTGCTGCTTCAACACGGAGCAGCCTGGGTTGGGGTGGTTGATATGCAGGGCAGGGATGCCAAAGACCTAGCACTAGAAGGTAAAACAATACAATCTCTACCGGCTGTGTCTTCTTGTTCAATTTACTCAGAAGTTTGGCCTTTCTGTGTACACTAAACACTAACATTTTTTTTCTCGCAGCTGGCCATAGTGAGGTACTGGAAGAGTTGGAGAGCTATGGGCGACGTACACAGAGAGATACACAATCAAATAGCAGGTAAACAAACTCAAAGGAACATTAATTTGACCAAATAAAAATTAACTGTAAGTAGGCTGTGCCATAGATGATTACAATATTTTCTTTTATGAAAACAAAAACATTGACCCTCACAACTACTAAAAAGTGAACACTCGCTGAGATGCCGTTTTAAATAGAAAATTGTCATTTTAGAAAACTAAGCTATCCATTTTATCTGATTTTTTTTTTCAAATCTGTGTTAAGAATTTGGAATATCACCAGGAGTTTAAACAAGACCTTTCATATCAATGACTTTAGTTTAGATAATACCGATTGTATTATTTAAGCTGAGACATGACTTAACAAGAATAGTCCAGCTACTCCAACTGAAGACTTAACCAAAATACAATTTTACATAACTTTTCAGGAAAGGTAAGAAATAAAAAAAAAAAATACAGCTGTTGTGTAACAATACTTAGCCTCCTTTGATTTAAAGACATTATATTTGATGTCATAGATCTTTTGAATATCTGCACAATTCTGCACTTACTCTTAACAGAAGCCACATTTTAGACACCTCAAAAGTAATTTTGATATCATCTTAGTTGATGATGTGTGCTTGTCTGATCAGTTCTGTGCCTTTTTACTGCTGGTGGCTTCATACAAAGAAATGTCCCAGAACAGACTGCCTGGAAATGCTACCTTGATACCCTGAAGTGGTTGCACTTTTAATGAATCATTAACGTGACACTCTTGCAGACATTTTAAAGTAGACAGTTTTATTGGCAAATTGAGGTAAATCCTTGACACAGTTGACCCACTTTAAAAGATTACCACCCATTAAACAGCTCCCTGGGGAAACAAGGAAATTTAACAATTAAATAGAAAATGTCGAACTGCAGAAAGAAGATGGAGGAAGAATAAATTAACAGTTAATTATCAGATCATCTGTGAATAGCTGAAGATTTACAATGAGGCAATTAATCATGCAAAAAAAAGCCTTTCAAAATTAATAACTGGCAACCATAGTAACCCCAAATTTCTCTTCTCAGTTCTTGACTGTTAAATTATTGAGTTCATTTTTATGAAATTAGCAGCATATTCAAAGATTTTGCATTCCATGTTATATTAGATAACATTTTTCTCAATGTTTAGACACAAGATTCAGTGCCCCAGAAATTTTGTATTTGTACAAGGAAACACTAAAGAACGTTGTCTGGGATGCTTGACAAAGTCATCTTCTTACTAAAACCGGTGACTTGCTTTTTAGATTCCAGTCTTGCATCGTTCTTTTTTATTATTTCATATCTTATATTATTATTATTATTATTATTATTATTATTATTATTATTATTAATATAGTAAAGATTCACTTAATATTATACAATTCTTCATAGATGGGTGTTTTCATTGTGTTTAAACAACTTTATGAACTTTTGCATCTGTAAAGAAAATATTAATCTGTTTTTTTGTGTTTGTGTTACATTTACTTTGAATTAAAAGTGGTATACATATTAAAAATACTTTTCCATAGGGAGATTGTTAAAAAATTCCTGCAAAGAACAAGGACTATAGATTTGGTGCCCCTTCACTTACATTGGAAGTACATTAGGAAGGGATCTTTCAGTGATATTGTTCATGTGGGCTTCAGACTGTTGTATGAAGACAAACTTAAACATTTTGAGCACATTTCTTTAATATTTCTAACAGAATCACTAATGTTGTCCCATGTTGTGTTTGTCCCCAGTGCTGCCCAGCCTCAGTGGTGCGAAGTGTGTCGTAACGAGTACAGCAGCAGCCTGTCATCACATCTCTCCTCCACACTTCATCAGTTCAGTCTGCGACGTCCTGCACCCACTCCATATTACTGCCTCCCTCCCTCCAGCAACAGCTACAAAATGATGGTTCGTTGTGGCTGGAAACCAGGGACAGGACTGGGGCCTGAGGGCGAGGGGCCTAAACAGCCTGTGTCAACTGTGCTGAAGAGGGACCAAAAAGGACTGGGATATGGACAGGCTAAGAGAGCCAAAATAACCCACTTCCAAGCCAGGGATCCTGATGCAGTGAAACCACCGACCACAGAAAAAGAGAGGAGAGAAGGAAAAGGACAGAGGAAAGAAGAAAAAAAGAGACAGGAGCGAAAAGATAAGAACTGGGAGAGAGATTTTCGTGCCTCCTTTTATCTTTGACACCTGTTTGCAGTGACCCCTTTATCTACCCTCTCTCCTTAACTTTTCTAAAAGAATCTCTTATGGCTTGTGCCAACATAGATTACATAACTTTTCATGTTTGTACATAGATATGAAGTTATTCTTACGCTGTATTAAGAGATAGACGTGTAAAATTACTTTACAGAGGTCGCAATATAATCCAACACTCATTAAACACAGTTTCCTCTGCCAACTTTGCAGGTAATAGCCTTGTTTTTCAAGCTTCTGATTTGTCAGTTTGACTTTGAGTACGGATTATATCACCACCTGTTCGAGATTGGCACGCTCCTGACCATGCCTTATTTGTGTGTCAGTTTTTTTGTTTGGACAGAAACTTTTGAATTGGTGAGTGGATGTATGTGATTTTTTTGTTTTGTTTATGAGAATAAAACATGGAAAATCCCTGTTTTTATTTAATACATGTATACTTGTAAACTAGGCTGTAAGCACTGGACAAATCTATCCCACAGACAATGTGTACTTGTTTTTTTTCTCTTTTTTTGAGAGAGAGAGAAAGAGAAGGAGAGAATTAGTATTAAATCTTACACCTCTTCTGAATCCTTTTCTAACACTAAAATGAGTGAAACAAAATTAAAGAATAAAAGGAATGTAAGAGAAAGGAGAAAAGGGAGCAGAAATGGAGAAAGGAATGAGTTGGAGCATTGTTTTTTAAGAATGAGAGTGATTTATAAAAGATTGACATCTTATTTAAAAATTTTTAAAAAGTTTTCTTCTCTGGAATACATTTTTTTCAGTTTAATAAAAGAAATTGTGTTGCTGAGCCACTGACAGATAAATTAGGGTTTCAGGGACTTCCACTTAAGAAAAATTTGCCCTCTAGCCACAATTGAAGTAGAAGCCTTTATGAGCATTTGATTTAAATTAAACTGTTACCAAATCTCAGGAACAATTAAAATAGCAATGCCAAGTAAAATATTAACTTTTATTTGAAATATTTTAGATAGAGTTAAGGAAGTTCATCCAGTAACTTTGACATCACTAACAGGATTTGAAATGTGATAAATGTATGATCTGCATGCAGAGATGTGGTGTCTATCACAACTGGTTATAGTTTTAAAACTGTGATCGTGTTTGTTAAGTTCCTGTAAGGTTTACCTAAGGGCATATTATGAAACCCTTCACCCTACTTTAAATACCTGATAACGTGTTTGCGTAGCAGTTGTGCCGCTGCCAATGACCAAATCTGGTATTGGTTTATTGTTTTAGTGTGAATGATGGTCTAAATATGGTGAGTTAACTGCTGACCCACTAAGGCTGTTTCGAAAGGTGACCCAATGGATTTCATTTATATAAATTAAAAAACACATAAGCCTCATTGATTTAAGAAACATCATGAATACATGTTATGGATCATGTTGAAGAAATGTTTTTAATATCAGAGCTGTTGATATGTTTTTATATTGTAGTATATGATAAAAATGTTTAGAAATTATACCTCTTTGTTTACAAGAAAACAATTTAAATATTTCAAGTTATATCTAGGCATTTCCTTTGAGTTACAGCAGTCATGCTGCTTTGTCTCTTTGTTTAGTATTGTTTAGTGTGAACACGCGTTATGTAACTGCTTAAACCAACAGTTAACTCTGTTCATAGAAACTCCAGGTACCCTCTCACCTTATTTTACACACCCACACAAATGTGACTGCTGTTTCACGTGTTTGTGCGTATTTGCCATATCAGCAATTCACTCACACTATCAAGTTCTCACAGTTAGATAAATAAAACTGTTTTTGCCCAGGCATGTTCCTAAATCTAAGCACAACTCAAGCTAAATCAGAGACCTGTATCATTCTGTGACACAGAAAGGCTTCAAGTTACCTGAGCTAATACCTGTATTTCTATTCCAAAGTGAAAGCTGAGGTGTGGTCATCAGAGCCCTAAGACTTCAAGTCAAAACTAAAATCTCTTAAAATGTAATACAGCCCTGTGATAAATATATGAGTCTGTTAATGTCTCACTTGGATGTTGATTTTTTCCCTATTTGACATACGTATACAATAAAATACAAAAAAAAAACTTTCAATCGAATGCCATTCAACACAGCACAGCAAAGTACAAAGCTCATCTCAGATCTGACTAATAACCTAGATAACTTTTTTATAGATGTTTCATTGCACTGCATCATAAAGATATTTTAATATTTTTCTGGTTGTTATGCACGCAGACTTACTTTGATGTTTGTGCTCTTGTTGCTGTGTTTTTGACTCTCTATTCATTGTAAGTTGGAGTTTTGTGTGGCTAATTAATGAGCACCGTCACTTTACAGCTAAAAGAAACCTTGGTTTGATTATTGGTTCATTCTGTTATTGTTAGTTTTCAAGTACTTGTGGGGGTGTCCTACAAGTGCTTCAGCTTCCCCCTTATTGTATTATACATGCAAACCAGAGAATCGTGTGTGTGAAAGTGGATATGAGTTAGTGTTTGACTTTGGATGGAAACTTTAAACAAAGTAGGAAGTACTGTGCATAAAAGTGTTATTTCACTGGATGCACCATAAGTCTCTTTAGATCTTTGTTAAGACACAAATAGACACATTATGATATGCTTTGTACCATCAGGACATGGTAATTTTTATTTACTGAAATTTATTGATTTCCTCTATCTAGCAATGGTACAGCCATTTTAAAAATATAGATATAAATGCAGAAGAAGACATATTTTGCTCATTACCCAAAAGCTTATTTGCAATTGTTTATATATATTTTTTTTCAAACCCATTTTTCTCCTTGTAGGCATGGCCTTATTGACGCAAATTGCTGTTACCCATTAACATCTGGCACATAGGAATTTCAGTCATGTTGTTAAGTTGTTTTTCTACAATCAACACGATTGCCAGTAATCTGATCTGATCCAGAACATTGTGTTAATAATATTATACAGATTAAAAACTTTATTAATAGGTTTTCTCTAAAATGATATATTAGGATAATATTTGAGTCTTGAAGGATGCATCTCTCTGAACGCTTCCTAGTTGCACTGGACTGAACGTGCTACCAGCTTCAGTTTGACTGGATTTAGGGGTCTGGTGAGGCCTTCAGGGTTCATCTTCAAAGGGATCTGGGGAATGAGTTTTTTCACAGAATCAGAAATTTTCTTCTTAAGCAAATCTCATGAAAGTAAGTCATGTCAACCATTTTGACCAAAGAATGTAAATGTAAATGTAAATACCTCCGTCTCCTCACAGACTGAGAAGCTGTAGTTCTGCAAAATCTCCACCAAAGCCAGTTTAACTATCAAAAGGGCAAATCGCATCCCCAGACAGTTCCTTGGCCCAGCCCCGAACGGCATGTAGGTGTACGGGTTGATGCTCTGTTTGTTCTGCTTACTAAATCTTGAAAATCAACCATAAAACAGAAAATGGAATTCAACATTTTCAAAAATGAAAGAGAAACCACCGTTATAATTTACTCTCACATTTCATTTAGCTCACTGATAAGACTGATTCAGTCAGTGTGAAACATTTCAAGCGGTTCAGGTGACCAAAACTAATAATTTGTACTCTGTAATTTTTAAAAGTTGCTTAGGAGAATAATGCCAACCTGATTGTTTAGTAATGATTTACTTTTTTATACAAACATGCACACTCTGGCAGCTACCTCTCAGGTTTGAATTCTTCTGGCTCTGGCCAAAACTCAGGGTCACGATGCAGAGCGTAGACTGGAATCATAACAACCATGTCCTTCGGGATTGTTATTCCCTTGATCTTGACAGTTTCTGTGGACACTCGTTCCAGACGTGCTGCTGGAGGGTAGAGCCTGTTGACAAAATAATTGCATTTTAAAATTTTGTTTCTTCATTAGACACAAATATTAAATCTGGAAAACACCAAACTTACAAATGTGCACACTTCAAAGAGAAACCATGTTTTTGGTATCCCTACAGTTTAAGATTTTTGCTATTGTTGCTATAAGTTTTAAGCATTTGTTGTCATTTTTTGAATTTTTTTTAAAGGATTAATAGGTAGAGAAGTACTGTGGAGAGCTGCGATGTTCTCATCTCAAGACAGTGTCTCAAGACAACAGTTTGCAGCATGACTCCATGCATAACAATGTTTTGGTCTGCATGAAAATACGTTGCAAATATAGGAGGTACTGTCAGGAAATTCTGCTCAGACATTTATGTCCCTCTCAGGTTGAAATGTAATATTTTTGCTAAGTTCCCTTTCCTTTAGAATTATCTTCAGGTCTAATTTGGGGATTTTTGATGATTTGATTCATAGTCAATTCCCCCCCAAACTAATAACATTGCTGCCTTAGCTTTGTTCTGAGTGAATATTTGAAAACATTATCATACTAACACACTAAACTTAGACGGCAACCACGATGAATGTTGCCCACTAAACATTGCCATGATAATTATTCCACTGTCAGCAGGTTAGCCTGTTGATTAGAAATATTTTTCTGAAGCTAAGACCAGACCTGTAAGGAAAGATGTTCTTGACTCTGACACAAGGGCTTTCAGTTTTAAAGTAAGTGTTAACTTGAGCCAGAGAGAGACTCATTGAAAAAACTCATCAAAACACAGCTTTGTGAATCTTGAGCTTTCAACAGCCCTTACACTTCTTACTCTTCTTCTAATTATAAAATCTGGCTTAGCAGGTAGCTTACAGTCGGCCCCTTTTCTGGCTCGAAATAGTTGCATACGGGGAAGCTGATGAAAAACCAATTAGAATCAACTGCAACAAATGCACAACCACAAGGGAAATAAAACTGTGATCATAATAGCAGCTAAAAACTGGATTAAGAGGTGTTGAGTTTCAGTGGGTTCAGTTCTATTAATTATTTTTTCCCTTTACACAGTTTATTTATTTATTTTTTTAACTTTACTGCATTTACTGTGAAGTCACTGTGATTTTACAACACATCATCAGACAGTTCAGACCTCAACCAGCTCAAGAAAATGCTCATTACCTCAGAGACTCATTGACAACACCGTCTAGGTACTCCATCTGCATCAGAGCTTCATATTGGACCGGACCCTACAAGTTGTTGCAAATTATGGTTTGATTAAAGACAATTCAATTATAAAAGCTCTGGTTTTGAATGGTGAAAAATGGAGAGGGTGACTCCTGTTCAAGAAATTTTCTGCTCTACCTTGTTGGGGAAAGTTGAGTCTATCTCTTCTTGCAGGCGTTTCATGACTTCGGGATTTCTTGCCAAATTGTAGGCCAAGAAAACAAGAGTGGTGGTATTTGTCTCGTAGCCAGCAAACATTAAAATTGCCACTTGTGAAATAATCTCATGATCAGAGAGACCTGGACCTGAGCAGGAACAGGGAGAGAGATGAAAGGAGGCAACAAAAACCTTTGGTGTTAAAACATGTCAGCACATTTGTGCTTCTGTATGCATGTGATGTCAAACTACCTTTTTTCTGCTTTTTGCTCTCGTGTTCATCGGTAGTCTGAGATGCAATCATATGTTGAAGCATATCTACAGAATTCTGAAAACAGGTCAGATAATTAGTATGCATGTTCTCTTGTTTTATGTGTCAAGTGTTTGTGAATACAGTTGTGTGGTACAATGATATACCGTGAGATACACATATCTTAGCAACAGCAAAACATCAATCAAGTGCAACAACACAAGGCACAAAACTTAGCAAGCCAGCTAATACTTATTACTAGTCAAACAGCTAGAAGTCCACCTCAGTATCTGTTTTGCAGCCTTTTACTTACTACAAACTCTCACCAGCGACCAGTCAGATATTTACACTTGCCTCTCTTGTTTCTACCTCTTAACTTCTTCTGTCAACATCTCCCTCTGCCTCCTGGCCTCTGTCTGATGTCCTTAGAGGTTGCCGAGGCTGCTGAGTCTGCATGTGTTTCTGACTTGTTCGACTCTTGTTTTGGTGCCCATTCTTTCCCCACTCCTCGCCATCATTTTTTGCTGTGTCCATCTCAGTCCTGGACATAAAAAATCCTCCTCCTCACAGCGATCCAAACATCCAATAATAGTGGTGTGAACACAAACACCCCCCTGTACCCGGAGCAGTTAGCTCCCTGGTCACAGGAAAATTTCAGGTCAACTCAGCAACAGGAAGAGACTGTTGAGTCTCCACCCCCACATCTTGGATCACAGTATTGCACTTGATGGCAGGACCATGTTCAGAACCACACGAACACTCTGTGAGACCATAGGATAACATCGAAGATGCTTTGCACTCAAACGCAGTCAAAGTGAAAGGATGATGTTTACCTAATGTCGTCCATTATTATTTGACCAAGAATTTCTCAGTGAGTTTGTTGTGTCTGTTTACATTAATTCCTGATGCTTAGTAAACAGCACTACAGGAACTGGACAGTATTTTTTATTGCAGTTGCCGATTTTAATCAAACAGAATTCATCAGCTTGTCCACATTCCCACAAGGGGGTGCGGACAGGCTGATACCTTGAAATATGTCTAAACAGATATTTCTGGCAGTTAAAAAACCTTACTTCACCTGATTTTGGTCTTTCAGACCATATTTCTGTGCCTCTGTTGCTGATTTATTCTCATCTGATTGAAAGGGTCAAACCATGGGTAAAAAAAAACTGTTGAAGTGTTGAAAGATAAAGCTACACGAGCCCTCCAGGACTGTTTAAGTGCACAAGCTCATAACCCTAACCACATCAATCTTAGGAAATATCCAACTTTCAGTCAGGTGACAAGGCATATGTCACTGCCAGAACATGGCTGAAAACTGGCATCAGGGAGGCTACAAATAGGTGGCAAGTGAACCAAAACATCACAGGTTACAAAAGCAGAAGCACCCTCATCATGTGTGAAGTCACATTGACAGATAAGCCCAACTATTACAAGAATATATAAATTCCATGTCTTAATATCCTGCAGCACTCAAACCCATTCTGATGCGGCGATTTAAAAAAGTGGTTCTCAATCTCATAAAGAAAACCACCCTAGCCAGCCTGAACCCTCACCAGTTTGTATTAAGAGCCAGCTGATACAAAGATGATGCGATCTCCATAACCCTTACCTTTTTATTGAGCACCTGAGGGACTTCTCATCCATAGGCACTAGCCACCACCGTCTTTATGCTGATACAGTATGTTACACTATCATAATATACCTGTTGTGAGCTCCCATTGCGATCTGCTCTGATCTTCTCCACAATCGCTTTAAAGAAATCAGTAGAGGTCTTAGGGAAAAAGGAGAAACCCAACACTTTCAAAAGAGGACGAAGTATGGGGAAAAAACCTGAAATGACAAAAGGAGATAACAATATCCATTGTAGTCAACAAACATGACTGTTTACATTCACATAATGAAAAAGGGCAACAATACAAAGTGGTTATCTACCTTGAAAAAGAAAAAGAGGTATGGGGAAAAGAAACAGCTTTGAGGCATGGGCTATTAAGGGATTTGAGGGGTTGCTGAATGTATCCATGTCTGCGCTGAATACACAGCTAGCCATCACATCTATAGTGTAGGCTCCGAAGATGCTGAAATATATTTCAAAAGACATGTTAATGACAAAAACCAGTACCACGCCGTGATTATGATCTCATCATGTATGCTCACACAAAGTTGTTAGGGACACTGCAAAGGTTTGAGATATATATATATATATATATATATATATAGCACCTACTGAGGACAGCTTAAAGATAGTATCACATCATAAGTTGTATTACAAATTTTTGCAAACAATAAAAAATATTTACAGAAGTTATCATAAGAAGCACTACTTCACTCACTCTTTTACGGTAATAATTTCATCATTTTGCACTTTGGACTCCAGGCAGTTTATCAGTTTGCGGGAATGATGCTTCATGATGTTGAACATCTGTCACAAAAAGTGCAAAGTGAAAAAAGAAACACATACATGCTCTCACAAACACACACCATATACATTCAATTGACCCCATTAGAAAAACTGACTACTTACTTCTTTTAAATGACCAGAGGTGAAGGTAGGAGAGAGGACGTTACGAATCCGTCTCCACTGATCATTCTCAGAAATAGATACTGCGTCATAGAGGTCCCCGTTCAGGTAGAAGTTCTAAATGGGCATAGTGGTCAGCAAATTGCTTTTAATTTTTGAATAGAGAGACCAAAAGCACAAACAAACTGATCCTACTACTAGATTTCGCCTGCGTATGTTCTTTCATTTCAATAAACATAGACCCTGTGGGCTCTTTTAGGGATCTCCCATGGCACTGGATGCCACAGATAGTTGTTAAAGTTTGACAATATTGAGAGATTGTTGTTCTTTCCATTGATTTGGTTTACAACAGAAAAACATAAGACATAGAGTAACATCAGTCTAATGATTTAGGTAATATATCAAGGATTTCCCACATGCAGATGTCATTCAGATAAGGTTTGTTTCCAATAATTACTAGTCTCTAATGGCTTATAATTTTTTTTAAATTTATAATTTTTTATAACAGCTTGACTATGGGTGGCTCTAGGGATGTCTCTGTCACCCTGCTGAACTGTTGCATTTCCAGTTCATATCACAAAGTTAACATGTTTAATGTGTGAGTTCAGAATGTTTCTTTTTTTTTTTACTGTATGTTAATATGCTAACATACACACGTTATCATAAGGATGCCCTCTTTTGATCTTTTTTTAAACTTCATTTTTTAGCTTCAATGGTGGTTATTATCTAAAGAGTGAAACATTGTCTCTCTGCTTCAGTCATCAGAAAATTTAGTTTTTTGGGATGTAATCCAAACATCACAGCCTCATCAGGCCCCTAGCATGGCTGAAACCTTTTTTATTGTCTATAAATGAAATCATGTGTGCTAATATCTTGAGACGATAACTTAGACCTTTGCACTTATATGATCTGGCAGTACTTGACTTCTAATCTTTAAAACAGGTTCTCACAAGTTCCAACACTTTGCCTCAGTCAAGGATTAAATGATCTTGTATGACTTTTAAGTGTCTTTTGCTTTCATTTGCTCGATTCTGTGTGTGTGTGTGTGTGTGTTCTCACCCGTCGGTTGGGAAAGTAGGTGAAGCACTCCTTCACCAAGATGGTTTTCAACATGTCAGGGTCCATCACAACCAGCAAGGGCTTCCTTAGCTCATACATTCTGCACATAAACACAGACACACCTTTACATTTTTGCCATTTAGGGCTCTAATTTTGTGGCGTGGTTTCATGGTCTACATAAATAGAGCCCTTAGTGTTAATCATATATTAGAGGGTAAAATATGGATGGCTCACCCCCATACTCTCCCGTACTGTTGAGCTAACTCCTTGTCAGCTTCATAGTAAACCTTACAACAGAAAACATTTTTATCACAAATACAAAATACAAACTTTGTCTGTATCCTTACAAACATAGACTAGATTGTTAAATTCAAACAACAAAAAAAGATTTTTAAAAAAAGCTAAATGAATTTAAAAAATTTTCATACTCCGGATTTGTTTTTCAGAACGGTGCCCCAGTACAACTGGGGCTTTGGTCCTGGGATTCCCAACTTCTCGAAAACCCCGAAATTCCAGGAGCCATACCTGTGCAGAACATAAAAGCATGTGTTAAAGTACCATCCATGTAACAGTGTGTACTGTTTACCTCAGCGGTTAAACTTCAATGCATTCCTTTCAGTGACCAGTTTCACTTGAAGGACAAATACTTTGATCAAAATAAATCTTTGACTCTTACTTGATAAACAGATAGATACATGTGATCAGTAGAACCCACGTCTCCAAGGAGAAGAAAGGAAGGTAATTCATGGTTTTCTTTTGCTCCACTAAGTTGCTGTGGTCGCAGCCTTTCTCTGAACTCTGTACTCAGACTCTCTGCAAAGGAGGAGCTTGGGCTCGGTCTGTGCAGAAAAAGCAGAACTTTGAGGATAAAAACAAGGAAAAGTGTGTGGATTTCTGTCATCTATGCTCCTAAGTGTTATTTAGGTTTATGCTCCTAAGTGTTATTTAGGTTTAGGGTGTGAGAACACCTGAGTACTTTTCTCTTCATACATTCAAGACAAAATTGGTTTAATGATCTTTTTGTTTTTACATTTTGTCCAGTTACACCAGGAGAGACATAAAGAAATTGTATTAAAAGTTGCAATATAATACTTGGGGTTGCAGGTTGATGAGCTACTAGAGTACGATTATTAAAAAGGATAAAGCATGATATTTAAAAAATGACACTTGGTGAATGATTTACCTGACGTTGTTAGGCTGTCATTGGTTCAACTCTCACACACACACACCCCTACTTATGTAACAGTCATAAAGAAGGAGATAAAAACGTGTGACCATGATTTGGGGCTTTACTGAAGCTCGTTCCAGCATTGAGAGAGGAAAGGAAACAAGGAAAGATGGACCTCCTCTTCTTCTCCGCTGAGACATGGACCCTCCTGGTTGCTTTCATCACATTGTTCTTTGTGTAAGTGTTTAATGTTTGTGTCCTTGGAATTTGTTGCTTGTTCTGTATTTATGTATGATAGAGATCTCTTATTTTCTCATTCTTTTTCTTTTTTAAATCTTTATTTTATGTTTTGTTTTTTTTTTGTTACACAGGTACGCCTATTGGCCATATGGAACATTTAAGAAAATGGGTATCCCTGGTCCCAAACCAGTCCCTATTTTCGGCAATATGCTGTCATATAGAAATGTTGGTAAACACACAAGACACTTATTTATTAAATTTACACACAAATAATTAATTAGTAGGGTTTTTTTATGTAAACTTCGAATCTATGGTTGTGAAATATTTATGTAAGTTATCCTTTCTGTTGTTATGTAAATCCTGCTCGTTGATACAATGAAATGCCAATGTACTTATTTATGTATCTACATATTTATAAGGACAGTGATATTTATTAGTATGCTAGTGCTTTATGATAGTTCACTACTATAATACGTCATTTTGAAAATAAAAATATAAATTATGTTAATATGCACCTTGCACTTAATCCATTTCTAGTCCCTGTATCCTTCATCTTCAGAATATGTGCTAAAAATGTACATATCTAAATATTACTTCTGATGCCAAATTAATGCTCACCATATGAAATTGGACTGAAAAGGAATGGTAAATTGAGAATCCTTACATTATTATCTTTTCTTTTAGGGAATCTTTCAGTTTGACCTGGATTGCTTCAAGAAATATGGGAAAATCTGGGGGTAAGCTTGTATTTTGTACAGAATGTGTGTGCTTGTTTTTTCTGAGTGCATATTTCCAATTCTTGTTCTTAGGGTTGCATGTCTTCTGACATGAAACATTTTTTATTTTAAGTTTTTAATATGTACCTGTTTTGTGTGGATAGATTTGCATTTGACCAAATCTCTATTACTGTTTTATCATTTAATTGTTTTGTTCCTTTCATTTTTAGTATTTTTGACGGCCGCCAGCCCGTGCTGTGTGTCACAGACCCTGCGATAATAAAAACTGTTCTGATAAAGGAGTGTTACTCCCTTTTCACAAATCGCAGAGTAAGCACTCTTATTTTCACTATATACTACACTCCACCATGCATTATAGTTGCTGCTTTTAAGTGTATCACTTCCTGAACTTCCTTACTGTGTTACAGAACTTCCGTCTGAACGGGCCACTGTACGATGCAGTGTCTATCGCTGAGGATGACCAGTGGAGGAGGATCCGTGGTATCCTCTCTCCCTCCTTCACCTCAGGAAGACTGAAAGAGGTACAGTCCTCTGCTCTGTAACCACTGCCCTGTATTATGTACTGAACAGAATATTATACAGCCAGATTTGTGTTTTAACTTTACCAGAATCTCCCTAGAGAAGTGGTTACCAACCTGTTTGGCTTGTAACGCCTTAAAATAAGGCAAAGGTACTTGAGCTCCCTGCTGAATCAGTAGATGCCCTCAGGCCAAGACTCTTCTCAAACATGTGAAGTCTCAGACAGATTTGGCCATGTACATTCAACCATTTCCTGTTGTAAGATGAAACATGGAAATTTATTAGACACTTAAGCATGACCACACAATTCAATGAAAACTGAAAAGCTTAATAACTTATTTTTTAATATCTTCGATATACACTTAAGTTGACAGAGGTGTTAAAAACTTAAGATTTAAAATTTCAACGATTTCTGGTCGGGCTTTTGGCTGTTAATTTTTGTGACAGAAATGTCAGGGTTTTTTTTTTAAAATACTTTTATCCTTTTGACCCTTCAGATTTATCCTGGAACCCTTTTTTCTTGACCCCCCAGTTCAGATCAGCTAAATTAGATCCAACAGGAACTTTACTGTATATTATATTTTCCAGTATTGCATTTGCCCCTCGTGGTTTTGACAGTTTTTTCTGTCCATCTGTTCTCGTTTGTGCCTCAGATGTTTGACATTATGAAAAAACACTCTGCTATCCTGCTCAGCAACATGAAAAAGAAGGCCGACAAGAATGAGCCTATAGAACTGAAGGAGTAAGACCATTTTTTCATCATTTTCCATCAATTTAAAATTATTCCATAATTTGTTTTAAGCATGAAAGAACATCTGATGGGCTTTTTGTGCTCTTTAGGTTCTTTGGACCCTACAGTATGGATGTTGTAACCAGCACATCCTTCAGTGTAAACATAGACTCACTCAACAACCCATCGGACCCATTTGTCACTAATATCAAAAAGATGCTGAAGTTCAACTTTCTTAACCCTCTCCTCATCATTATAGGTACATCATTTATTTCATTTCTGTATGTTATTGTTCCACTCACCTGGCTGGTTAACCAATAATGTCAGTGCTTGGTAATCTATTGTAAAAGTTTACAGCCAGTGCAGTCACTGGCTTTTCTGTGGCATTGATAGATGTGTTGTTTTCTGCTTTATTACAGGTTTCTTTCCTTTTATGGGCCCTGTTTTTGAAAAGTTTGAGCTTTCCCTTTTCCCTTCATCTGTCACGGATTTCTTTTATTCTGCACTGCAGAAGATCAAGACTAATCGAGAGTCAAGCAAGCAGAAGGTATAGCTTTATGCGCATGTATGTATATGTACAAATGTGTATCAGCAAAGTCATAGGTATAATTAAAGCCATCCTTTGTATGTATGTCCGCTTTTAGAGTCGAATAGATTTCCTGCAGCTGATGATTGACTCCCAGAAAGAAAAACCCAATGGATTGAATCAGGATAAAGGTGACACACACACACACACACACACACACACACTTACACACACAAACAGCATACAAAGCTAAACTACATCTAAAAATAAATATAAGCACAAATTACAGCTACTTTAAGCCATATCTCATTGCTGTCTCCTCAGGTTTAAGTGATCATGAGATCCTTTCTCAAGCCATGATTTTCCTGTTTGCCGGCTACGAAACAACCAGCACCTCTCTCAGTTTTGCTGCTTACAATCTGGCGACAAACCCTGATGTCATGAAAAAGCTGCAGAAGGAGATTGACTCTACTTTCCCTAACAAGGTATATTAAGAAAGGGGACAAGGTTTAAATCAGCACCGAGGTCTGAAAATAATAATTTATGGCTGATTTTATTGATTTTTGCTCTCTTGAGGGCAGAGATTCTAAAAAGTTTACAAAGCCACAGATATAATGAATGATCACTTTGGCGACATTACATTAATTAAGCTGATGCATTCATCCAAAGTAAATTAAAATAAGTGCATTCAACTATGTCGATACAACCCAAGTATTACAAACCATGCAAGTACATCAATTTATCAAGTACGCTGCACTAAGTGTACTCAGCCTAATTGTAGCAGTGTTGATGGAAGTAATGCCCAGATGTCTGAAAGTGCTAACACCTTATGAAATGCTCATGGCAAACATGAAAATTACACATTAGGCAACATTAACAATTACAATTACGATTAGAGTGTTGGCCACCTGATGACATTAAGTCAAATATTTCTATTTATTATAGTGGTACTTTGGTTGACACCAACTACAAAGCAAAAACATTCATAATAACCTCAGCATAGTGTAATTAAAATGGTTTGAGAGAAAACTAGACTTCTGGACCTCTTGACTTTGTTTACTGGCTGTAAAAAATTTAGCCAGGGAGCAGAGACTTAAGCCAATCACAGGTCATTTCAGACTGGCAGCTCCTTTTGGTTGTTGTACGAATGCAAATGCTTGTGCATGTGTGGTGCACATGGTGATGCTTGACTAATTGGCAGGAAAAAAATGATCAACTTGAGATATAATTACAGTACCTCCTATCCTAACAACAGAGTGCACCTGGACACGTTCTGGCTCATTATGTCCACTGTATCATATCAGCACTTATTGTACCTGATAACTTTGCCTAACAGAGTTGTGGTCGTCTTCTGAGTAGCGTTACTAAGAATTAATAGCATTTCATGTGTGTCTCTTTGTTTATAGGCTCCAGTTGATTACAACGCAATGATGCAGATGGATTATCTTGACAGCGTTGTCAACGAGTCTCTCCGATTGTTCCCCATTGCTCCACGTCTGGAGCGAGTGGCCAAAGCGACTGTCGAAATAAATGACCTTGTGATTCCAAAAGGTATAGTCGTCATGACACCCACATGGCCCCTGCACCGGGACCCCGAGCTGTGGCCCGAACCAGAGAAATTTAAGCCTGAGAGGTATTGGCTGAATTTATTTGTTAAAGTTTACCAAAAAAGAATTTAAAAAAGCCACATAATACACATAAGCTTTGCAGGGTTTTTTCCTAATTTATGTGTGTGTGTGTGTCTGTGTGTATACTCAGGTTCAGCAAGGAAAACAAGGACAAAATTGATCCATACACGTACATGCCTTTTGGGGCAGGGCCAAGGAACTGCATAGGGATGCGATTTGCTCTGGTGTTGATGAAACTAGCTCTGGTGGAGATCCTCCAGAGGTACAACTTCTCTGTGTGTAAGGAGACTGAGGTAAGACTACATGTGTTCCTCTTTAGACTTCTTGTTATTTCTTTTTTATATCGTATTAGTAATCCTGTCCAAATGTTATTCCATGCTAGTTCGACAGTAATATAAAGGATTATAATGATGTAAAAGGTAACAAATCATTGGTCATTATCTGTTCATTAATCAGAAGCCACAACCTCAGACTCTGAAAAAGAAAATAATAAACTGTATGTTCTTAAAAAGTCCACCTATAAGCAATCTCTTCTTTGCATAAGGTTTCTACTTATGTGATAGTGCATTTCCAGATATAAAAAGGCAAGGTTAAATGTTACAACTTTTCATATGTTTATATTTTCCATTTCATTTTCTTTCAGATCCCCTTAGAAATGGACAACCAGGGCCTAGTAGCACCAAAACGACCAATCAAACTAAAGTTGGAGCCACGATGAATTCTCATGCTTAAAACAAATGAAGAAGATAAAAGATAATCATTTTAACTGTATTGTTTGTCTTGTTTTTTCATGTCTGTCTTGAAGAAGTATGATTCCCTGTATAGCTTTTGCTGAAATTGTTTTTCTTTTTTGTTTTTGTCAAAAATTCTATCAATATTCCTTGAAGTATTGATTGTCAAGCGAATACTTTGCAAAGCCTTTGGAAACAATAAACTATAATTTGTATTTTCTCCCGCACATGGTCAGTCTCATATGTGATATAAACATTGTTACAGTACTTGCAGGTGCTACAAATTATTAAATTGCGGCTGCACAGAAGCAGGATGCCAAGCTTCCAGAAAGGTTTTAAAAATATTAATATTTCTTTCCCACAAATCAAGTGTGATCAGCGTGACCTGTGAATTTTACAGTATACTCAAAGACGACACAATGGTCACATCCACTATTGTCTCAGTGCTTAAACATGCAGTCAATATGATACCTCTTAGATAACAAAGCTTTCAAAAGGAAGTCCTGATGTTTTTTGTAGTATGATTGCACAAGCTTTTATCGTATTTTGAAGGTTTTTATGTATGCCACTCCCCACTTAAATAAAATAAGGACAGATTGTTTACTTCAGTAAAAATACTAACAAAACACTTTAAAAATACCTTGTTACAAGTAACAGTGGTGCACTCACAGTGTTAGTACATTTTCCTGGGGTTTTGCCTCGGACTTGCCAGGATCCTCACACATCTGGACTGGAATTTGAACAATAAGCTCTTCATATGTTTTGTGTGCAGATATTTTGATTTAAAAAACAAATGGAGCAGGGTAGAAATTTTACAATATTTCCTTCTGAATTGTTAGAAGTAAATATTTAAAATGTGCACTTAGATACTTAGAGACAGTTCTTGAGAATAAATTAATTCATTCCTCCACTTAAAAGTGGTTCATTTAGGTATTTGTGAGTTATTTTGAAGCCAATGGTTTACTAATATTTCTCCGATTACGTTGTTTTTACTTTGTGTGTATGTGTGCGTGTGTTAATGCCATATGACTTAACATTTATATCACAACAGCGCCCTCGTGCGGATAGTCTGCGTTCATGTGTTGTTCAAGTAATGCCTGTGCTCCTGCTCCTTCAGAGATCCTACATCCGAGTTTTTCAACCATCTTGTTCTTTCCATGTTTATAAACAGAGGGTAGAGATAAAAAAAAAAGAAAGAGAAAAAAAAGAAAAAAAAAACGAGGTGGCAAATCAGCTACACTTCAGACACCACATGTTCTTGGGCTGGAACTGAGATCAAATGCACCATTTCATTTTAATTTGTCTCTGTCAGACGCTCAAATTATATCTTAAAGAACAACACGATGAACTGTAATCCAATTGAATTTATACTTTAATGGCTGTAACTTTTGTGATTATCAAGTTGTTTTTCATATGCCTTATTTTTTTTTTATCATAGAACAATATACTCTGATTTAAACTTATTCAAATGAGACAAGCAAATACGAGAAAGCGAAACCCTGCAATAAATGATCAGCTCTGAATAAAACCACAGCAAATCACAGATCTCGAGATACTACTGAACTCAATCTCCTGTTTCCTGATGTGACGAAATAACTGTAGCCTATCACTCGAGCTGCCCAGATGTGGCGTTCAGGGACAGGAAAAGAATCTGCAACCATAGCAGAGCTACTTTTTTGGGGGGGTCTGATATCCTTTGTTACTTCTGTGCTGTGCGTTTTTATTTCTGACGTCAAATTGATCAGTATCACAGATATTTAAGTTGCTATTGTCAACAAGATGATTTTCACAACTTTTCTCTACAACGTAACCCGCAACATATTTGTCTGTATACACCCTCAAATGTAGTGTCAATTTTTACTTTTTCCCCCTTATTGTTTTTTCAGAAACGTATAATTGCCATAAAAAAAACCTATTATCCTGTTTTCCAATTGAGCTTAATTTATTAAATCCCATGTTGTTATTCTATTCTACTAAATTTGATTTTTCTCATCGTTGTTTTTTGAAATGATTTTCCTGTGATTTTTTTGTCTCATACAAAACACTTGCAATCGTCACCTTTCGTATAAAGTGTTATGAAAATAAATTTGACTGGCAGTGTCGCTAATGTTACTGTCACGAACCAAAAGTTTGCTAAACCGAGTTTACGTTCAGCACCCAATATTTGGTGAGAAGCAGACCTCAGTTAATAAGTTCTCGATATTGATGGAGGCTATCCAGACAAAGGGTAGATGAGCCTATGTTAATTGAGAAATTGACACTCCTCCTATTCTAAATTTTAAGGTTTAAGATATGAGAAGAAAATAGGAGAAAATATCTAAACATGAACACGACACAACTTCTGCATTGCAGGCGTATAAATGCGCCGAGACTGTTGATTCTTGTACGGTTGTCTTAGTGCAGCAGTTTACAAGGAGACCCTGAAAGCAGCACATGCTCGGTTCCTGGGTAGACTCCAGTCCGGTTCTTGCAGCGACCCGGACTCCATGTTGTTCCGACAGCCACGGAGCGAACAAGTGCCCTGGCCGAAAACTCTCACGTTGCAACTCTGTGTGTGCGAAAAGTAAAGTGTGTGTGCGCGTGTGAGTGTGTTGACCCTCTGAAAAAAGATGGCAGATTACCGGGACGACACCGGAGCTCGAGCCCTGCTTGCTTTACAATCTGCACCATGCAGTCCCGTGCGCGTCGCGGTGACCTCGCACGCCTATCACCAGCCCTCGCTCGCACTCTTGGGTCCTCCGGTGATGGAAGCTCGCGCCGATACCGGGATTCTTCCCGTGCGCCTCGCTTGTCCTCCTCCACAGGCCCTGGCCAGACTCGAGGGCCGGGACTTTGAGTTTGTCATGCGCCAGAGGACGGTCACCATAGGCCGGAACTCGTCTCACGGCTCCGTGGATATCAACATGGGTCACTCGAGTTTCATTTCTCGGCGACACCTGCAGCTTACTTACGACGAGACGAACGGTTTCTCCCTCCGGTGTTTGGGCAAGAATGGCGTGTTCGTGGACGGTGTGTTTCAGCGGAGAGGGGCGCCGCCGCTACCGCTACCAAGAGAGTGAGTGCACTCAGCTAGCATAGCCGCTAACGACGGGCTAATTATGGTACCATGTTTGTTGGCTGCTCGCAAAGTGTGATTTTCAGTTTATAAATGGACTCCCTGATTAACAAAAAGTGCCTCGGAGCCGATGTAAAGTTGTGTTTCCTCCATTTAACCAACTAATTGTTGAATCCAGCTGTTCAACAAAATAATATTGTAAATGGGCTTTAGGGAGCACATTTTTAATCAAAAGTTGTGATGTACATTTTGACACGGGTAAAATTTGTTGTCACATGAACCCCAATATTCAGATTACCGCAAGGGAGAGATATTTAACGGGGGATACAAAGTTTGTCATCACACCCCCCTCGATTGATTTGGTCTAATCGGGGCAAAGCTTTGGATAAATGTACCGTAACCTTGGTATCGACGGTGAAGCTGTAACTTAATACCACAGTAAACCTCTAAATTAGCAGTGAAATTTAAATTAAAGTTCATTTGCATGGAGGCTCTAGCCCCCCCCCCTCTTCAAGGTACTCTCTCCACACTGGTAAACCAGTGATTTATCATAGCTAGTTTTAGTCGTTAGCAAGTTTAGCCTAATTTGGCCTGCTGACAAGCCACAGCACGAGCTAGTTGGCAAATATACACAAAAGCTGCTGTTGGCTTATAGTTTGTTCAAAGGTGTGTCGTCAATTTTGTGTTTTCCCATAATATGAGAACTTTTAGCACATTTTTTTTTTCAAAAAAAGGGATACTTTTGCTGCTGGTAAAACAAAAAAATCGTGTCTTGACAGTTTTTCGGAGTGATCATGTTAGCTAACTTAGCTACAAGGCTGTAAGTCAACGTGTCGCCGTCACGTAAACATTAGTGTAAACAAACGCACCCCTGACAGCTCAGCTCACGAGTTCAGTAGGAAGAGGTGTGCTTGGTTTGTCTTATCATATAGTGTGCCCCCTACCCATGTTTTTTTTTTGTATGAAGAGGAACTATCTGGTGATTAAATATCGTTTAAGCTTACCTCTGTTACACCACTGTTGCACGTATTCTCTAAATGCTCCGTAATCCCCAAAGTCAGATTTTAAAAGATTTGATTTTTGTGTGTGCGTATGTCTGTCAGTCAGTCACAGGGTGGGGTGGGAGCAG
>JAPZDV010000020.1:6263468-6285600 GCA_029814665.1 Acanthurus lineatus
TGTTAAGACTGTTTTGGGGGGTGTGTCATGCATTGAACAGGAAGTGCAGCCTGACATGACATCCTCAATGCAGGAGCACATGGAGTAAACACAAGACTTCCAAGACCAAGGCCATGCTCCATACAGCCATGTTCATATGTGTTGAACTGGCCCTGGGACGTGCAAAATTAGCTGGAAAATCTGTGCTGAGTTATAGCTGGAATCCTTTAAGTGTAGATGAGGGCAGTTAATGTGTTTTTTGTTATCCTTGTACATTTACAACAATTATACTTGGTCATTTTACAGATATAAATTACTTTCAATTAATTAGGTGATTTTACCCTTAGATGTCAACAAATGTGCTCTGATGAATATAAACCAAGGATAAATACAGTAAGATGCACAACACTCATAATGATAATGATATACTAATGATATGCTTGTCTTCACTCTCCTTCTGGTTACACTTTAGAAGACAGACTTTTGCTTAAAATTACAGATTTGGATTTGTGTGGTTTAGTCTGTATTTTCTCATTTCATCCTGAGACTGTATTTTCTCTGCAGAGCTGTACTAACCTTTTTTAAGTTTTACAGGGACCCTGAGCTAGAAGTAATATTTAGATTTCAGACTGAGGTCTGGACTGTGACTTAGCTGGACATGCTAAACAATGCTGAATTTAAGTTGTTCATTTTTAAGTTAGTATTAATATTTTAGGTCAGTATTTTTCTGTAAAATACATCTTCTTACAAGTCATAGTTGTTTTGCAGGTGTAAACTAATCTTCCTTACTACATTACTTGTTTTATACATTCATTTGCATTTTATAACCCCTGTACCTTACTACAGTTTTAGTAGAGCAAAATTGGGGTGATGAGATTCTGGGCTCGGTATAACGGCAAAGAAGCTTACTTTGGTGTTATTAGGCCATCAAACCTTCTTCCACTTGTCCCTTACATGCCCTATAGCAAACATTGTTTGAAGTGTCATGTGAGTTCTTAAGACACTGGCTTTTTTCTTTGCTGCTGTGGCATACTGCCGGGACTTACAAAGGAAAGAAGCAGTTGCTGATGTATACATGGTATCTTCCATATAATCAGTGAAACCCTGAGGCTCCTTCAGAGTTGCCACAGGCCTCTATTCTTTTACACCACTAGAGATGTTTTGATACCATTTTTCATATCTGAACTTTGCTAATATGGTTTTATTTGATTTTTTTACATATATACACTACCAAACCTGTATGAATGTTGTGTTATTGATGTGCTTGAAGTTCAAAAACTTGCGGATATCGGATATTTGTGCAGTGAAACCTCTGTTAAGCTTCATACAAGTAAACAGGATGCTACCGGCAAAAAGCAGGTTCCTTTTAATAATAAATAGATTACATGGTATTGAATTGGTACATTGGTAGAAATTGTTAACAACCCCTCACACTGTGCTCTTCTTGTACAAGCTCTCAGTGGTTAAAACTTACTTGTCATAGACCATTCAGCTATTCATCAATATTACATTTTCAGCTGCAATTTTTCAGGAGATAATTAAAGAGAAACACAGAACATCTCTTTCTATATTTTCAACATTTTAAACCCAAACATTTTAAACCTTGACAAGTGAAGCTGTCTGAAACTTATAAAATCTTTGTGGTCCTATTTATATATATATATTTTTTTTTATATCCTCAAGGAGATCTAAGCCTTAGCTCAGCACCACTAGAATAAGAAGATCAGTTTTTTTTCTCACTGTTCATATTTGACTTTATTGGAGGGTCTTAGTCACAGAGACTTAACTACACTAAATGTATGACCCTGCTGCCCACACCTGCTAGGACAAATAAAAACTGTTCACACTTATCTTTAAGGTTTTAATGTAAAATACTTACTCGATCCCTTATACACATAATTATTTTCAAGGGTTCTGTTTAGGCTTGAACTGACTTGGGCCTGGACTGATCCTTGCTGCAATTGAGGCAGTTGCCCAGACCTGCTAAAGGAGATGAAATGCAGAATAATGTTTTTCTTTTTTATAAGTCTACACCAGCCCACTCTTTTATCCATAGAAGATGTCGACTTAAGATCAGTTTATGTTATGCACAAACCCATGTTAGTCAGAGAAAAGTGTCACTACATAATGACAAGATTTCAAAAAACATTAACATTGAGATTTTTAGGTAATTTGTCTATTTAGAAAAATTAGTTGACCACATGGTTCTCTATGAAGCTGTTCTTTGGGATTTGAATATGTGACATGATCTATTTCAGCAGATGAAGTTTGCCCAGTTGCCCAGACAAGAAGTCTGTCAACTATTAAAAAAAAAATTAATTTAAACATTCAATTTCTGTGACCTCTAGACAAACTCCATCTGTCAAGAAAGCTATGTATAAAAGGTCCCAAACATTGACTATGAAATTATGTGCTGTAATGCTTAGCTGTTGAGCATTATATAAGAGAGAGGAAGCTAATCATCCTTTGTCTCTGTTTGTCCTTTCTTGTGTCTACCACCTCTCTTGTCTGCTGTCTTGCTTGCTAGGTGTGTGTTTCGTTTTCCCAGTACGGTCATCAAGATCCAGTTTATGTCACTCCTGGAGCCCGAGGAGCACAGAGAGAAGGAGCAGCCCTCTCTTCCCCCTCGCCCACTTCTGCCCCACATTTCCCCCCTCAAAATCAGCATTCCCTCAATGCAGCAGCATGAAGAGCACATCAGGGCATTCGGTTCTCCGCTGCCCTCGCCCACAGGCACGATCAGGTAAGCAGAGACCCACAGACACACACCATGACATGACGCCTACACAGCACAAAAAAGTCCTCATAATTGCAAAGCCAATAGTCCAAGTTTGACAGTAGGCGAGAATTATTTGCAAGCTGTTTCTTGTAAACAGATTTAAGGTTCATTGTTATTACTGTTATCTCAGAGCTAAGCCTGCATGAGCTTTAATATATACTTTGATTGAAGCCTCAGTTGAAGCCTCATAGTAATTGCTGCAAGAAGTCAAAAGGTTAATATACTGAAAGAGTTATTTGGCAACTGTTTTGGTAATCGATCACCTTTATTTGTATTAACAAAAAGTATTATACATTCCCTGAGTCAAGCTTCTTCATCTTGAAGTGTTGCTGATTTAAACTGTTTGTCTCTCAAAACAATACATCTGATGGCATGACCTTTGAATTTAAAAAAGCCTTTTAAGCATCTCTTTTTTTAATCTTTACACAAAAGTGGCACATTAAACAATGATAAAAACAAGTGCTTGTTGTAGCCATAAAAAATCTTTAAAAATCTTATCGTGCTCAGTTAAACATCAGTAAATTTCATTTTACATTTTTATTTAAGTTCTTGTTGTTTGGTGAGAAATGATATTGCTTATTTTTAAGTAGGCATTGGCAATGTAGGTACTTGTACCAAGACTGAAAATCTAATTACCAAATAGCCCTTTATAACTCAGCTGTGTCTTTGCCTGTGGTTTTTATAGATTATACAGCAGGTGTTTTACAGAGTATGTGAGCTATAGACCTTCTCATCATGTTTTGGGTCTGTTCATGTTTACTCATATTAATGAAATCATCTGTGTGGTTTTACAAACATGAAGCTTAATTTCCTTTGGCTCTGCTTATGTCCAATTTTAACGCAAAAGCCTCCAGTGTTTTTTCAAACCACCTGAAACCACTTGTGCTAGTCAGCTGCTACAGTGTTTCTGTTGAGAAGGAAACCTGCACTGTGATGAGCCGTAATAGCACCTGTTTAAAAATCACTGCTCTATAAATGTATACAGCATGTGCAACTGGCTAGTGTGATGATATCAAGTCTGCCCTCTGGTGGTCTGTGCTGGTTCCTACATCCTACATCCCCACCAATGTCAGCTTGTGTGTGCCTTCCTTATATGGAATGGCTGCAGCTTCGAGGCATGTGATTGGCTATAGGACAGAGTGTTTTGCTTGCCTGCCGTCTTTCCGTCCATTCGTGGTTTCCTTTTTTCAGAGCCCCCTACCCATCCCTCTCAGCCCACAGCTCCTGTTCTCTTGCACGTGGACACACACAACACACACAGAGTAAAGGCGCCTGCTCATACATCTCACCACAACTTTCTCCGTGGCCTTTTTCGGGCAGATTATTAAGCCACCTTCCTCAACAGTACCCACACACAGTACACACAGGGAAAGAGTATTGTCTGAAAGTATTTGTGCTCACACTTAAAGCAAAAACATTGACTCTTCACAGGGGAGAGAAACACCTTTCCTGTTTGGCAACTTAAATGAATTGTGTATAACAACATTCTTTTGCCACTACCAGGATTTGCATTTGAACCCCTGGCCCATAAACATACACAGAGAGGGTGAAATGGTTGTGTCAGAGAGGAAGCAGACTCAACCATTTTGTTGAGTTTAAGTATGAATAGTTACTGAAACCATAACTTTCTCATACTGAAGATGAGTAAAGTTTTTGTTCATCTTCATTCTTAAACGCTGAGCGTACAGGCACTTTTTAAAAACAGCCTGCAGCCTTGTTTCCCCTGCCAAGAAACACAAACATATTCTCTTTCTGTATGTGTGTGTGTGTGTGTGTGTGTGCGTGTGTGCGTGCGTGTGTGTGTGTGTGTGTGTATGTGTATGTGTGTGTGTATGTGTATATTAATCTCAGTAACTGCGGTCTCTGTTGCTAAAGGCAAATCAAAGCACGCTGACTCTCCCCGGAACCACTGTTTACTTTACTAACAGAAGCAGGTGTGTGTTATGTAACTTATTAGGTTTTCCTTGTGCTCTGACTCTGAAACCTAGTTAAAAATTAACATGTTTTGAGTTTTTTCATCGATAACTTTGTGATTAGAACATTTTGCGTCCAAACTGCAACACATTTTTTCTAAACTGAGCTCTCGAAGGAAACTATGTTTTCCACTATCTCTCTACTTTTTTTGTAAGGATTGTATTGAAAATATCAGAGATGTAAAGACAATTGGATTTCCTTAGTTTTTATTTTCGCTGTCCTAGTGAGATTTTCTGAAAATTATATCTCATTTCTTCTGATTTTTTCAGTGAATACAAAATATGAACACTATATAATAAAATGTTAATTATGGAATATAGAAGGGGAAATAGAAAATCTTATGCAATCCTTTTTTTTATTTGTGCCATTGATAGGCCTTTAACAGGTCATCAGTCAGTTTTCTCAATCACGTATTAGTGGTGGTGTAAAAATTTCCAATCTCCAATAGCAGTAGAGTTTGACATCACACAAAATAGTAAATGAAATAAGACTTCAGCCTTATGCAATTTTAAATTTGGTGCTGTATTTGACTTCTTTACAACTTAGGACTCTGCCATCATGTCTCCTCTTCACCCCAAAACACATAGCCTTTATAGTAAACAACAGTGGCTCTGACCATGAGCCATGCAGCACATCCCCCCTAGCCCCTCCCACCGCTGTAATTTGACCTTCTCTGCTCCCTACCAGCAAAGACCTGAGACGGCAGCTCTAAAATAAATATCTCACATGGGCTAATATCTCACATTTAATTTTTTTAAAATAACATAATCAAACATTGAAATATGTCAATCATGTTATCTTGTTGCCTATTGTTTGTGCAAGAGAGTTGGATTTATGTTTATTTATGTGTCATCTGGCCGTTGGGTGTTGGCACATGTTGCTGCTGATAAATGCTCTCAATTCGCTAGGATCTCACATAATAGCAAGTGCCGGTTTAGCTGATTTGCATAAAATGTGACCAGTTTAAGCCCATACACAGACCAGTAAAACTGGAAATGTATGATATACAAACATCTCTTGGCCCTTTATCAGGAGGGAGATTGAACGATTCTTGCTTATGTTTCATTAAACTTGCAACTGTATTGCTTTCAGGATTGGCCTTGAACCATCACTTAAGGCTGTAAACGCAAACAATTTTCTCTCTCTTTCAGTGTTCCTAACTCCTGCCCGGCTAGTCCACGAGGGGCAGGATCATCAGGGTATCGCTACGGGCGCAACGTGACTTCTGACCTCCAGTTAGCGGCTGAATATGCTGCCAAGGCTGTTTCTGAGCAGAGACGAAGCATTGCTGAGCAAAGAAGTGGGGGAAGTGAGCAGCGTGGGGAATCAGCTGGAGGAGACAGCCCCAAGGTGATGCCCCCCCCCCCCCAAAGAAACATAATTTTCAGCTTTTCAGGAGGTTGTTTGAGGATACGTGGATGTTAATCCTTGTGTTGTTTTGTTTGTGCAGGATGAATCCAAGCCACCTTATTCCTATGCACAGCTAATCGTCCAGGCCATCTCATCTGCTCCAGACAAACAGCTGACTCTTAGTGGGATATATGCCCACATTACCAAACACTACCCCTACTATCGCACTGCAGACAAGGGCTGGCAGGTATGGTCTTTCTGTCTCAAACTGAATGGGAAAGGCCTCCCATGGTTTGCAATAACTTTAAAGTCACAATGTGTGAAAAGGTTAGCGTGGAAATATAAATAAGATTATGGTCATCTGATGAAACCGAAAGATTTACTGAGAATATATCAATCAACCACGGCTGTAACTTTAGAAGAAATACAGAAAGTCCTGTTCAGTATAAAGCCATTAATCTAAAGCTCTGTGATAATTCCTTTTAAATCAAAAACTAATTTGCCTCCCAACAGAACTCAATCAGACACAACCTGTCTCTCAACCGCTACTTTCTGAAAGTGGCCCGCTCTCAGGATGAGCCTGGGAAAGGGAGTTTTTGGCGCGTGGATTCTGCTTCTGAAAGCAAGTTGGTGGAGCAGGCCTTCAGGAAACGACGGCAGAGAGGGGTGGCTTGCTTTCGAACGCCTTTTGGACCTCTTTCTTCCAGGTAAGCTGGTCACTCGTGGCTGTTAGTGGCACAGGCATGTGTGTGCACATATGCACATGAGACTGTTAGACACACTCAGACTCATGCTCTGTCGCTACTGATTTGACTCAGTTAACCTTTTTCCCTTCTCTCTGCTTCCGCTTCTGGCTATCATTTGATTGGATAGAATAAAGTAAGTCTTATTTCTAGGATAATATATTCAGCAGAAGGTACTGGCAGTGAAGGAGCTCTGTATGTTATTTAATGTCTTTTGATGTGTCCATTGATCTCTTTGCCGTCTCTCTTCCCTTCATTCCCTCTCTTTCAGGAGCGCCCCCGCCTCCCCAACCCACCAGGGACTTCTTTCCCCCCCATCCAGTGGGCTGCAGACCCCTGAATGTCTGAGCAGAGAGGGCTCTCCTATCTCACATGACCACCACGAACAGCTGGCTAACAAGCTGGCATCTGTACCTGAGTATAGGTACTCTCAAAGTGCCCCAGGTGAGCCTGAACACCAGTGCACATTAACACACACAAAACACTCCAGGATGCACAGGTGAATGCGTTCACATACACCATAAAACAGGTAACACTGTTGTTTTTATTTGTCTGTCTGCACAGGATCTCCAGTCAGTGCTCAGCATGTCATCATGGCTGCACCCCCCCACCCAACAGTCCTGCCCTCAGGCTCAGGGAAAGCCCTTGCTTTAGTTCCAGGTGGTGGTGGCCAAGTCCAGCCCATCCACGTGCTCCAAAACCCTCCTCAGTCTTCTGTCACCACCGTGCGGGTGGTTACCAGCGGCCCTCTAACTTCTAACCCTCTGAATGGGTACAGCGCCCCCTCTGTTGGAGGAGCAGAGGGCAACAGTGAGCTCAGAGGTAAAGCAATATTAATCTCTTGTAGATGTCCTTGCATAAATATTGCACTGCATTTTTCTGGTGTTATAAAGTTATTTAAAATTTTGTCGAACTTCTAAGGGACTTTAACTGACTGGATGAATGTTTGTAAGTTTAGTATTGTAAAACTTTGTAATTTAACTATCAGTACTATATTCTCTTTTTTTTGCACCTTCAAGCTCACAAGAGCAAGGAATTTGGATATACATGACACAATAAATAACATATTTAATATAAACAACCCGGGTTCTGTTTAAAAAAATCATTTGTATATGCTTGTATATGCTTGAATCGTGTGCTTTTGTTTTAAACCAGAAGCCCAACTGAAAAGAGAGCGTGTGATTCAGGCTGTGGACACTGCAGTGCAGGGTGGTGATGGGAGGAACCTCACACCAGGTTTACATCAACTTCCTGTTCGTGCTGTTACCCAGAATGGCAAACATACCACTGCTGCTGTTTCCACAGCAACCAGCCATGCTAATGCATCTGGTAAAACAATCTCTGCATCACACAATGTCTAGTCACAATGATGAATATAGAAAGAATTAATGTTTTTGATTATAAGTTGAGTTTAGAAATCGCACTGAAATGTTTATTTGGATACTGTAGGTAAACACATCCAGTTGCTTATTTTAGCTAATTGTCCTTTCTATGCATTCATGATAGTAACTGCCTTGGCTAAAGATCTCAAGTTTTTTGGCTGTCCATCTTTCCTTCCATCTTTTGAAGTGGGAGTAGTAGACATACAGCAGCACTCCACCAAAAGCTTATTGGGTGTGCTGATATTGAGCTCTAGGTGTTTGTTGATGCACCATGTGATGAGGCTCTCTATCAGTCTTCTGTAAAAATAGACACTTACTGAAGACGGAATGTGTCTCTGAAAATTATTAACTGGAATTATCATGTCTGTAAAGTGTTATTCGCCATTACTACAAAAAGTACACAGTTTTCAGTACAGATGTTATGAATCTGGACAAACATGTATATAAACTGCAACTCCATCGGTTGGAAATGGCATATAAAAACAAGGCATTAATCCTAGTTTTAATATTTTTTGCAGGAATGAGTAGTCCTCTTCAGATCTTGGCTGCTCAGGCCTCCAGCTCCCCTCCAGTGCTGGTGAGCAGACAGGCGAGTGCAGACACTTCAGCTGAGCAGCCGGGGGAGCCCCAGGCCAAGCGGCCGAAAGTAGTGGACGAGGGTGGGACTGAACCTGCTCAGCATCAAGTCACGTCTGCCCAGCAGCCTGTCATCGTTGCCATGACATCACAAACCCATGACCATAAGAAGTAAGGGGCATCTCAGCAGGTACCCAATGGACAACCTCCTTATTGTCCCCTAACTGCTTCGCCTTTTATACTCATTTGATATGACTGCAGCCGACATGGTCAAAAAAATGTACAGGCAGCCTCTTTCAACAGAAGGGAATTCAATTGTGAGGAACCTATATTTTGGTCAAATACAACTTTCAAAAACATTCTGAATGTAAAAAGAGAGACAACTTTTTCTGGACTTTTTCAGCTTTACAGTCTTTTTAAGTATTTCGTCATTTACTGTCAACAAAACAAGTAAGGACGTTAAGCTTCTGAGAGCATTATGCATATTAAAATCACTTCAGCACTACTTTTACTATGTTAACGTAGGATAAAATCTCAGACACAACCTTTCCTTTAGTTGATGGATCAGATGCATCAGTCACTCAGGCCAAAGAACTCACCTTTACTGCACTTCTGACATGAGTCACTGCCTGATTTTAAAACCAGGGAATGTGTATTTAGAGATTTGGCTGCATTTACAGAAGATACTGTGATGAATAGAGCTGATATATTGTACAGTTTCATACAGTTGTAAAACAGAAAAGAGAGGGCTTAGCTGTACGTATCCAGACCTGGCTAATGGGGCTAGGAAGACTGTTAAAAAATGATTGTATTCTATCAAGGCAATCCTTTCAAAAAAAAGAAAAAGAATAAAACAGGTTGTCTTAGAAAAGAAAGATGTTAATGTTAAGGCCTAGACCAGAATGTGAGGCGTCTCCTCTTCTTGCCTTTCTGTAAGCAGAAAAAGAAAAGGGTGTTGTTTTGGAAAAGCGATGAGAAAACCCAGGAATAACAAACCATGACTTTGCAGTTTTTGCTTCACTTTTGCTCAGTATTGTTTATCAGTGTGAAGCTCTTCAGATTCAATATGATCTGGGTGACTGAACAGCAGAGTTAGAGCAGAGAAAGGCAAATTTAAAAGAAAAAGAGGCAACTATTTGGAGTTGATTGAAGTGGAGCTAACCTAATGTAGACGAACTGATTGTTGTTTTAATTTTTGTTTCTTGTTTCAGTAGTGGTTCAAGGAGAAATGGAACAGCCTGTGCATACAGTTTTGTTTGTCTTAGCACAGAAAAGCATTATTGTAATAATCCTAAAAGCCTTAAATATTTCTACTTTTTTTTTTGTCATTTTATTTTAACCTTTAGACAGCGTTACCTTTTTAGATTGTTAACACAGTGCTTCTTTAACAGTATACAATCGGCAACACTACAATGGGGACAGTTACATTGCATCAGTAGACTTGTACCAGTTTTTTCAGGGGAAGGGCGGGACCAACATGACCACAAATTTCAACTGCTCTGTCTTTTTTTCATTGTTTCTGTTTGGTACTTTTGAAATATTTTCTACTTTTCCCACCAATATTTTGCTTTCAGTTTCCCTTACGTGCATGAACCTTTTTTCCCTCTCTCCCAGGCTACCTCTCTCCCTCTCCTCAGTAAGCAATCTCTATCTTTGCTGTCTCTACAGAGGCATCAAGCTGTTGGCAATTCCTGTCACAGACACCGCCTTAATTAGATATTCTTCAGCACTTTCTTCCCCTATGACTCTCATTCTCACTCTGTCTTTAGCTTTTCTGAATGTCCTCGCACAGGCCTCATTTTTAGCTGGCAATCAGGCACAATTTGCGCAAGGTTTCAATGATTGTTGTTGCACATTATTAGAAAAAAAAGCATAATGATTGTATGCTGCTCTATCTGCTAAATGACAAAGCTATTTAGAAGGTATTTTTTTCTTATTTTGGAAAAAAGAAAAAATATTTTGCTATATGTAAAAACAGCTGTCATCAATACGTAAACATTCTGGAAATAGAGAAGTATATGTATTTTTAAATGTTTGTTCTTGTGATTTGTCAAAATGTGTAGCACAAATTAAAATTTCTCATTGACTTCTGAATTTAATTGTCTTCTCATCTTGGTGTCAGCCATGTTGTCTTTTTTTTTTGAGACGCTTGTTAACATTTGGTTTTGTGAAACACAGAAAATCAAGTATTCAGCAATCTTTATTCTTACATACCATCATTTATAACAATATAAATAATAAGCAGAGAAAAAGACATGCATGAGATCAACGCCAAACTTTAAAATTCACAAAATGTTACTGCAAAGAAATGAACAGAATCAAAAGTGGTGTAAAACAAAGCTGATGGAAAAAAAGAAACGACCTTCAGATTAAAATTTCGACTCTTGGTTAAAATAGGAGGAAACAAGAAATTAAGTTACCAACAATATAACAATGGGAAAGCACCAACTTATGACATTTCAAACGCTAAATGACAACAGATTCACCAATAATGAAAATAACTGCGGTTGCAGCCTTAGTAAACATTACAAACCTAAGTCCTTTAGTGTTGTGTGTGAAAACCACATCTTGGCTCCTCTTATTCACAGAGCCAATGAACAGCTCCATGTGCAGCTGTGTGATGTTTTCATCTTTCTGCAGAGGGTCACTGCCCATGAGATGCTGATCCACAGCATCCCCTGGGAGCTCTGTGGAGCTGAGGACAGGACTAAAGGCCAAGCGGCAAAGAACTGACTATGCATGGCTTTTTTTTGTTGTTTTGCTGTGTTCTAGGCTTTGAATTAAGGACTTGGTAAAACCTGACCACTTTCTTTTCTGTTCTAACAGGATAAGTACAGCCAAATTACATGAAAACATGTACTGTCTAGTGTGCAGCCAAGCAGATAATTCTGGTTAACTTGTCTTGATTTTTAAATGTGTCTCAGATTTCTGCCTCCACCCCAGTACAATGAACATGAATGGTTTTTTGGCTTTGTGCTCACAGCACTGAGAAGTTACTTCAAAAATCACCAGCAGCATGTAAAAGAAAAACGCCCCGTCTCTTCACAGTGAACAGTCTTCATTGAAAAACCTTTCTTGTAAAGAAATAAGCCATATAAAAACCATACTGAGGTAAGCAGGTTACCAAGAGCAACTGGTATGCTCTGTCTGAAATAGCTGTTGAGTGTTTTTAAATGTAATTTTTCAGTGCTTTGAACAACCACAAACAAGATTCCTTTCACTTATACTGACCTGTGTTGGAAGCTGAAATCTCTTACCAAAAAAAATCTTGTATCGCTAGCTAACATGAGAACTAAAATAACATATTAATAAGGTGTAGATACCCTTTTAGCAAAACATTAGCTCACTACCTGTGTGACTGCAATAAGCAGATATGCAGTGTGAAAGTCACGTTTCTGTTTAAAAGACTTGTGACATATTAGTAACATAAAAAAACAGCAACACATAAGTATTTGATTCCAGAAAACAGTTTCTTTTTTTCCCACCAGTACGTTTCAGGGTTTACTGACCAAAGTTATTTCAGAAAAAAAGTGATTTAGTAGTCCCCCAAATGCAGTGCCCCTTTTGAATGTCCAAACAATAAATGACCAAGTGTTAAATATTTACAAACAACTATTTACACCTCTTAAGCAAATACATACAGCATATATTCACAACAAAGATGTAGTTTATATGATCCAGTAATAAATAAATGCGGCACATCCTCTGTACATGTCCAGAATTCATCTCTTTTCCAGTGGAGGTAAAGTTCAGTGATGAGGTTCAGTGTAAAATAAGGGAGTTTGACGGTTTGACTTGACATTCTTGAGTTTGCTTCCTCTTTCTTTTAAACCCACTTTCTAGTACAAATGTCAACATTCATAGCAATCTTTTCATTTGTTGAGCAGACAGTAAAGGTGCTTTGGGAGCTGCTAACAAACAGGTTTATAAAACATTTCCTTCAAAAAGCACTGTGTAAACATTCAGTGTCCACTGAGGCTGCCTTAAGTTATCTGCAAGTGCTTTTAGATTTGTAAAGTACATTTTCAGTTTGTGTCCAACAATTTAAGACTCTCTTTGTCTGAGAGCTATTTTACTATGCTACCTAATGTCTTAATTTCTAATACAAATTACTCTAAAAACATGTGGAGAAAGTCCAATGTGTGCACATGCTCTAAGGGCTGACAGGGAAAAAAATGCAAACCCTAAAATCTATTGTGCTTTAAACCACATTAGCCTGCATTCTGGCTGATTAGACCTCGCCTACCTCAAATTAATTAGGCAACTTTCCTTGCAGCATATTCCTTTGATGTCGTGGTGGGTTACAGATTCTGTCTGTCACACAAACCCAGTAGGAGTCAGCGTGAGGGAAGCAGGTCTGGCAGCTGAGGGATGGAGTCAAAGAGCGTTATCTCCAGTTTGATTGCTTGACTTTGTCCTGTGCTGACACTAATTTAAACATTCATTTTTCATGCCGCATATGTATGCGTGATGCTTGGGTTTGTGTTTATCCTGTTCGTCAATGCACAAATCTGTGTCCTTGGCCATCTTGTAGTCATACCTCAGAGATGGTTAGCAGGACGAGGCACTGATCTTCTCTGAGACGTCAGGGTCGGACTTGGCTACAAGGAAACGAAGGCGACCTCCGCCCAAACGAATCAGATCCACCGCGCTGTGAGGAGCACACAGGAGGAAGTAGGGAGGAAAATACAAGAGTCTAGTTACATGAAGCTCAGCAGAGACAGAGTACGGATGAAGCATCAGTGTCTGGCCTCGCATAAATCAATCAAAGTAATCAATTGGCTTAAGAGGCTGACAGCCATGGGTATGGTTAACACTGTGGGAAGAGTGCTCACTCTGTCATCAGTGTCAATATCACCTGGTAGTTTCAACAATCTTAACCATCCCAATGTTACAGTCACAAAGAGCACCACTAAAACATGATTTCATGTACCTCTGGTAGTCTGCACCTATCAAACTGGTCCCGTTCACAGCGAGGATGCGATCTCCAATCCTCAGTCGACCATCGGAGGCAGCAGGGCCGTCAGGAATTAGAGTCCGGATGTAAATGCCTGGAGCATTTAGAGGAGTGTGCTGTGGGAGGGAGAAGTGTGAGAGTGTTTGTGTGTCCATTTTTTAAGTGAACACCCAGCAGAGCCAACTGGCATTTTATAGTACAACTGATGAAAATACCACCTCATCATGGCAAAATGTGCTCCTGCAGACACCTTTTGTAGCATAAACTACCACAAAAGGCTTTCTGAGTACTCTCTCAGATGACTCTCTGTGGGCAGATTTTGTCAGTCAGGTAGCAACACGGCTGTGCAAGATGCAGTGACAAGAATTCATAAGTGTGTAGCTGAGTTAAAAAAAAATAAAGGCCAAGTTCAGACAAGGGTGCTGAAGTAGGGGGTTGGAAAGCAGGAAAAGGCGTTTCACCCAACATACACATTTGTGCCCCAGCCCACAGCGGTTTAAAGCTGTTCATCAGTGATTCCCAGTTTCTGTAGTTCCTGTCTATTCTAAGACATTGGACTGTACAGGAATTTTAATGGGATCAAGAGCACGACGCCAAATTGTGCCAAATGGTGCCATGAAACACATGAGAGAGGCGAGTTTGGTGAAACAGGTAAACTGTGCCAGATTTCCTCAAGAGGCCTAACCATCCTCACACAGTAAACTTATATGTTAGTGCTGAAATATAAATGTTTCACTGAAATGTTCTCATGTTTGATACAAGGAACGTACAACATTGAACTTGGTTAGTCACAGATGTAAAATGATGTCATTATTGGCACAAGATAAACGATCTGTTGTTTCACAAAAAATATGAATATGTGTGTGTTTGAGTGACAGGCATACAGACTGTGACAGAGTGACAGACAAATGTGCCATAAAATTGCCATGAAACTTAACGTGTGCAGTTGAAATCAAATTTCAATCAATTTTATTGTATAATGTCTTTTAAGCATTTCATTGTATGTTTAAATAAACTGTTGGGATTAAAGTTAATTTTTACAGAATATACAGCATCTCAGGTACATTCTACTATCTAAATGTGTAATTAATTTATCATTATCATTCATTATTAAGAAATGTATCACTAATAATGATTAATGTGTACATCCCCAAACAGTTTCAATATGCAGATCTAGAACCTGGTTTTATCTTAATGTAGCTTCATCAGGTTTTTAGATTTCATCTCTTTATTGTACTGCCAGTAGTAGACCACCTGATTCACAAAGACAAAAACACAACTGCTGAAATCTAAACTGACAGAGAAGTTAAATGTGTTTTGAAACTTCTGTCCACTCACCAGGCCGTCTATGAGTCCCATGCCCAGTCCGTAGGGTCCCTTGTCCAGTTCCACTACAAACACCACACACAAGTCATCAGGAAGGGGAGGGGCGCCAGGGGAGGATACAGGGAAAGGAAACTCACACCCACTAATACACCCTGCAGAGGACACGAACAACCAAATGCACAAAAACACACACACAAACACACACACACAGGGTCTTGCTATGGGGTTGGACAAACACAAGAGGTCTTGTTGCAAAGACTACACATACACACAGGTACTGCCACACATGCAAAGATGCAGCTACAGAGATAATATGACACATACACATGTTTCTGACAAGAGTCTGCAGATGTCACACTGAATACACCAAAGAAGGCACAGGAGGGGAGACTGTTTTGTCATGTGAGGGACAGGGGTGATCAGCAAGCTCCACCAATTCAAATACACACCCTTACCAAAACACATTACGAACAGAAACACAAAAAACCTCTGCTGAATGGTTATCAGTTTAAAATGTTGTTAAGTTCACATCTAGGCAAATAGCTGCCTTTTGAAATGTTCAGCAGGGAGCAACATTGTCTCCAACTGGACTTGACATAAGGTGAATATTACTAAGTCTAATAACAGCTGTAGTTTTGGCTCTGGATGGGACTTCTAGTTCCAGACAATATTTATTGGGATTTTAGCACGTGTGAAACACTATTCACCAGCTAGTTATTAATATTTTTTTACTGCTATTTGGTGCTTAACAGTGCTTTTTGAAGAAAACAACTGCTACCTGCAGCTGTGCACCGATTCAGTAACAACAGCAAAAGTGCTGTTAAATCAAATGTGTTAGCCAAAAATGCCAAAAATGGAGCAAAACTGGTAAGTAACCAACCTCTTTAACATTAGCTATAAGAAGTAAGCAGTTCAAGGAGGTAATAACTGAATATAGTTTTAAATGATATAGAATGGTAGTCATTTTAATCAGCTGTTATTAATAATATATGTCCCATGTTCACACATTAAGTGTCTCTTAGTAGAGAGTAAACACTTTTCACAGTGATCAGTTCCAGTGAGAATTCAATTAAAAGCTACAATTTTATTTTTACAGTTGCAGGCAAGTATACTTTAGACTGTGTACTGATCGTGTATTTGTGTAGGCAAACATCGAGCCAAAAAACCTAGAATGAAATGAAATGAAATGAACTATTAAGAGGAAGGCATTGAAGTGACTGATCACCTCAGAATACAGTCTGATTCATGTTATTATTAAACTTTTTTTTTCTGCAGAAAACTTGCAGTGAGACAGATTTTGAATTTGGGGAAAAGAAAGCACTGATACAATATCAGACCTCAGTACTGGCATATAATTTAAGATGAGGTATCTAAATTGTTACTGCATATAAAAAAGGTGTGAATAATGAACTCAAAAGTTAAAAAGCTAACTGCACACTCAGGGTGGACAAAACAACAGACACACCACAAAATATATGATTAAGTACAACTCTCCTAAAAAAATACGACTTGTTTGAGTTTTACAGTGTTAAGTTTTTCATTTGAGACGTTAGAGGTGTTTGTCACATGGTGGTAATGTTTGTGTACTGGAGTCTATTTTATGGCTCATGTGTTATTTTGTCCACCTTCTGTATGTTATTCAGCCTACCCTCCAGTCCATTGGTGATGAGTCCGTTGGTCTTCTTGCATTCTGTCACAGTTCTGCTGGTGCAGCCGTTAGTCTGAGTTACGGAGCCTATAATTGGCCCTGGCCCTCCTCCTCCTTCGGGGTAAAGCGGGGTATTGGGAGGGGTCAAGAGGCAGGAGGAGTCTGGATTTGCCGGACGGGGGTGATGGATGGTGCCGTTTCTTCTGAGGCTGTGTGTGTGTGATTGGCCTGAGGGTCTGTCCCGTCCTCTCTCCTCTCCTGCCTCTGTAGCCACCTCGTCCCCAGGACCCCCAGAGCGAGGGCTGCTGTGGGCCGGAGGCAACAGCTCCCTCTGTGTCAGGATTGGACAGAACAACTTTAGAGGACAGTATAATGTGAGGTGCAATGCAATGATTAGAAAACAGGGAGAGAATGAAGAGTCATGTTATCTTTAACCTATAAAAACAAGCATTCTTGTTGCAGCACTCAACATGCTTTTTCCTTCTCTAACAGTCTAATTAAGGATGATCAATATGATGCACAATTATCTTATTGACGGATTTATCATTTGGAATCTTTGTGAATGTATCTATAAATCTTTGTGAATGTATCTATAAATCTGTGCGCATGTGTATGTGCACATATGAGGGTGCAGTAACACTAGGGATTATGGTCTAGTCAGCCGTTCCCACTAATTAGACAGCCTAAAGACTAATCAGATTAACCATGATTTAACCATGTCTAGGTTTCTGTGAGTGAGTATATGTGTGTGTGTGCGGGTTGGCTGGAGTAGAGGGTTTTTGTCTTTCATTTATGGGATTATGAGGAACTTCTCAACAACCACAGCTGCTGAGGCACATGGCCTGGATTACTGCTAGGTATGTGCATTTAACAGTATGTGCGTGTGTGTGAGTTTGTATGACCTGAACGTCGGGCCAGTCAGCTGTGTTGGTTCCGTTGGAGTGTGTGTGCACGCCGGCATTGCTGGTGTGTGTTTGTGTCTTGGTGCGTAGTCCCCACAGGTAGTGGCGAATGTAGAGCAGCTGTCTGTAGATGCTGTCTTCTATACATTCACTGTCCAGGTCCACTCTGAAGCCAGCGCTGGGCAGCACTATCGGAGGATGGTTCTCAAAGCTTTCCAGAAGGTCAACTAAACACACACAAACTTATGTTAACTCACCTATTAACAGATACATCATGAAGGGCTTGATTCCAAATTGCTGCACAGCCTCACCAGCAGCATTTCACTCTTTCATTTTGCAGATTTCAAACTAAAAACTCAGTGACGACTGTACAAACATTATCTACATGATGGTAAGATAAAGCTAGCTGCCAGCTGCTAGGTAGCAGCAAGCCAAGTAAGTTTTGTACATAAATGTGTGGATTTTGCAAATGAGGGTTAGGGTTAGTAGACCTGTTTTGTAGCCTTAAATCTGGCATCATGGCTGTCACCATTTTGTTTTTTGTTGTTGTTTTTTTTTTGGAGTCAGAAGTAACCACATTTGAATGGTTATGTTGAGCTATGGAGAATACCCAAAGCTACAATGACTGTGTGATGCCCAGCAGACAGCTAGCAGCTGCTATCACTCAAAGCCGCCATACATTAGTTAAAGCATTTAAATAACAAATAAATTATCTATACTCACACTTGTGCAGTTGTCATTAAAAATAACTTAGCTATAGAGATCAAAACATTTTTTTTTGTATCAGGCTTTAAACATGTTTTTTTTTCCTCATACAAAAGTGAGCACAGGCTAAACTCTTGTGCTTTTGTCAACATGAGGGCCTTGGGTTAATATCTTTTAGTGAAACATGTACCTGTTCTGTATATATAGGCCTCGTCCTCACTGCTGGGCTGCCATGTTGGGACAGGGCCTATCTCTGCTGTGAGCTGGTACTGGGTGAGTATCCTGTGCAGCTGGACAGGTTTCAGAGTTGGGTGCTCACTGGACAAAGCTCGCCAACTCAGCTGCACAAAATAAAGAAGACAAGGAGAAGAGACGAAGGGGAGAAATGATTCAGAAGATTTGGAGGGGCCTTTTTTTTAGTGCAGCCGAGCAATCACAGCAGGTGAGATGATGTGCTGGTGGTCACGGGCTGATCCTGGCTAAACCTTTATGAGGACATTATCAATCAACAGCCTGTCAGAGTGACTTGTGTCATGAACAACAGCTCTGTCAGATCAGGTGTAAGTTGAAGCAAAATCAAATTAAAAAAACAACAAAAACAATCGTAACGTTCCTGTTTGTTGCGTCTGTATGGATGACTACAGGACTGAGCATCTTAGTGGCCATGTTTTGTAACTGATGGCCTACATTGTTTGAGCGGATCTTAAACACAAAAATATTTTTAATACAGCAGTATTGCCGTTAAATTAGTGCTCGCTAGCAATCCCATACGAGACTGTGAGTGAATGTGTGCGTGTTTGTTTGTGTGTTGTACCTGAGTGAGCTGTTGGGGGGGCGTGGCCAGTATTGACACAGTACTGTTGAGTTTATTAAAGAATTTGTCAGCCAGATGTCCCAGACCGGACCTGCTCGCCCACTCCATGACCATCCGCAAACATGCTTGGATCTGCAACACTTTGGAGCGCTGGAACCAACCCCGAGATGGACCTGAACACACCAACACACACACAGACACACCAAAAATGATTGTTTGGATATTTCATCAGAGACTGCAGTAGATTTCTATTCTTAGATGTGTGCTGCAGTGAGAGAAAAGCAGACTATAATCAAGGTTGTGCATGTTTCTACGCATCAGTGTGTGTGTGTTAAATGACAATAAAGATGTTCATTTTGATTAAATAAGTTGATATTAGAGTTAATGAAACAATAGCAACAGCCACCAGCTGCTGTCACTTTGCAGAATACAAATAAGCTACTGCAGAGAAGCTCAGCTGACTGGGTTTGTGTTTTACTGCACACCAGCCTGCATTCTTCACCCTGTGTAATCCTTTCTTTCTCTGCATCACTTCAAAGACCTGAAAGGAAGTTTTGTGGTGAGTTAAGCAGGCAATAACTCTAAATCTTGCATTTGTCAAGCTGGCATCCCATAGTTCGTCAATCTGTTGTTCCATTACCTCACGGCAGCTATAATTCCTGTTAAAGCTTTCTGAAATACCCCCTAATGTGAGTGCAGGCCTACGCTGGGGTTTGGTACAAACAATGGCAAACAACTGGGTTAGAGCAAGGTATCAATTGAGATTTTTCAGTGCTGATAATACCAATATAACATCTGCTTTGTGATCTTTTGTGCAGATGACAGCAGACTTTTCTGATACCTTATTTCTTTTGTAAACAGGTATTATGTACAAATAATAAAAAAAATCATTAACATAAACACGATGTACTGTTTTGCATTCACACTCATCAAGCGCACACAAACACTACTGGATATAATAAAAAATAGTTCCAAATACAGTCAGCTCAAACTGCAATGTACAATGAGCCCACATTTTTATTATATGCTTGATGTAATTTGAACATCCTTTCCATTCATCTGTAACACCCACAACATAACTGTCATCTATTTTATGTAGGGTTTCTTATTGTTAGTAACAGTTAACCAGCCAATTATGCTTTTCAAATGAATTATCACCTGCACTTTAAAATGTAGGGAAATGGTGAGAAATACCATAAAATTTCCAAGACTACACAGTGACCCAATAATGGGCTTTGTTTGTTTCATAAAACCAAAGATATTCAGGTTCAGTATCTCTTAAGACAAAGCAGCAGATGCTCTAATATTAGAAAACAGTGCAAGGAAGCAAGGAAATATCTGATCTTTTGCTGAAAAATTAGTTCAAAAATCAAATCAGTCAATGTTAACTAAAATCTATTATCTTTGGAAATATTATCTATTTGTGAAAAACAATTAAAATCATTTCATCATGTAAAAAAAGTGAACAAAGAATTCAAATAAATTCATGTTGCTTAAGAGTTTTGCCTTAATAAAATAGTCTAAAATTGGTGGGTTAGTTCTGAAGAATTATTGAAGGTTTTCCCTCTCAAACCCAGTTTTTGATTTTCAAATAGTAGTATCAGTAGCAATTTAATAAAAGAGGATTATGAATCCAGCAGACAATCAATGGCACTTTTGGTTGTTGATAATACAGATTAATGTGTCTATACAAAATTTCTCTCTCAATGAGCAAGACATTACAGGATGTTTCAGGCTGACAATAAACTGGTAGCATTGTGTGCACGCAGCAAGCACATCCAACTCCTCAAATATTGTGCCATATGCTTTGGATACACATACACACCCATATGCACACACTCCCCTCTGTAATAGGCTTATGTCTAGGCATACAGTAATCTATGTGTGAGGAATGGCAAACAGACGAGACATCACTTAACCTCTTAGCAAAGGTGTCATAATGCTTCACAGCATCTGGTTTGCAAAAACACTCACATTTAAATGCAGAAAAGACATCACGCACTTTCAAATTGTCATAACAACAAAGAGCCATCCATTCTAGTCTGTTTGCAGGGTGAAAGATGTCACACAAAAAAACAATCATACAAAGCATCTGCGGCATGTTTCCTCATCTTGAATTTGCCCAATCAGCTACCCTGGTTGCCATAATAACAGGCAAACAGTGCAAGTGTGTGTATGTGTGTGTGTGTTGCAGAGCGCTCAGTGCAAACGTCAGCGTTACCTGCTATAAACTCACTTTGCTGTTACCATGGACACCATCAGTGGAGAAATATAAATGAGCAAAAAGAGGAGCGAGCGAGTGGAGGAGAAAGGCAGACAGACGTAGAGAGGGAGGTGAAGATGAGGTGGGGGACTGGGGGAGCCTCTGCATGAATATAAAGGTTTTTCTCCTTCTCCTTTTGCCAGACATGTGATCTCTTCTGTCTCCACCGGCTAATGAAGACATATGGCATGTGAGGGAGTGTGCATACGTGTGGCCAAAGATGCAAAGGGGGCGTGGAGAGGTTGGAAGTGATGCATAGTCCAGCACATGGATATAGCTGGCGGTAAATGAACATTTTCTGTGTTTAGACGAGATAATTGACTGCTTGCAAAGTCATCACAACACCTGAGTAGCCTTGAAGCCTTTTACCCTTCACTCTGCCCTTTTCCCCTCTTTCCCCCGCCTCCCCCCATCTCCTCTCTCTCGCCTCCATCCCATCCCATCTACTCTTCTTTGTCTCACCCCCTGATGGCCAGATGGAAGGAAAGAAGGCAAGTAGAAGGAGGAGGAGGAGTAGGGGGGAGAAACAGGATGCAGATAGGAGAAGGGCATTGAGGACAAATCTGGGTTAGTCACTGTCAAAACGCTGACAAGGACACAAGGACTCTCTCTCTCTCTCTCTCTCTCTCTCTCTCTCTCACACACACACACACACATACACACACAGTTACATTTGTACAAACCCTGAGGGAAGTCTAATGGAAGACAGAGTTTGAGTGTGCATGCTTCTTGCC
>JAPZDV010000020.1:6287312-6311537 GCA_029814665.1 Acanthurus lineatus
GTGTAATACCAGAATGGATCCAAGAAGACCTGGCAGTAAATAGAAAGCACTGATCATGATGAAAGAGCTGTTTATGCATGCTTGTGTGTGTGTGTGTGTGTGTGTGTGTGTGTGTGTGTGTGTTTATGTGTGTTAGTGTGTGTCCGTGGGTGTGTGTGTGTAATAACTCAATCAGGTATTTAGTGTGAACAGGGGAATGTTATTATTCATTCAGCCTGGTTTCAAAAACAAGATTAAAAAAAAAAACCTGCTCATTAAGAAGATGGCACTGTTGCTGTGGTGACAGATTACCTTGGTGATATAGTAGACACATTGTTGGAAAGTGTACATGATTACTTCCTCCAAGATAGTCATTGCCTCCTCATTGGCTGATATGGTTGCCGATAGCAATGACTCCTTTGACCCTAGACACAGATAACAGAGACAGAGGGGGAGCTAAGAGATATATAGTGAGAGGGAGGGATGATGTAGCTGCATCAGTATCTACTGTACGTCAGAGTGAGTAATGACTCTTCAGCCAAGTTGTTTCCACACTTATCATTCAGACTCAGTAAATGTGTGTGTGTATGTGTGTATGTGTGTGTCTGAGAGTATACCTTGCAGTGTTTCTATGCTGTGTGTGTACGCCGGTGCTCTCTGTTGTATGAAGTAGAGGATCTCGATTGAGTTGGACATCCAGAAGAAGATTGTCTGCAGATCTGGGATCAAGTCTGAGATACTGAGCAGAGATAGAGAGGCCGGGTCTTGGCTACATGGACAGATAAACAGAAAACACACACACAAAGTGTGAAGGGTTAAATGCAGTTAGGTAGACAATCTGACACACTGAACACACTGACATACAAACTTAAAAAACAGTACTTGAGCACATGCTCTCTGTTTTGAAAGCGATACTCACTGCTGAGCTTGCTTCTGAGCCAGCTCTTTTGTCTTCTCCTGCAAGGCAGAAACAAACACACACGCATACACAGGAACACACGCACACGCACACGCACACACACAAATTAAGGGCTCATTAAACTTTTAGGACGTGCGTAGGAGAACCAAACTCCATGACGTTCTCAATAACCTGCAGAAGGATATACTACTATCATACACACAAAACCTAACCCGCACACACTGACACATGCCAATAATTACTGTGTGCCCCACTGAACTGAATATACGCTTATTCTATTTATAAAATAAAAAAAAGCACCCTCTCTCTTTTGAACATATAAACCCTTTTAAATTAAATGAGGTAGGCTGCACCATATTCAGAGTTTCTTGCAGTGTTCTAAAGCAAAACCACTTTATCTGAAACTGCATCTGCTAAAATAAAAACCTTTATGAATTTTCATTTAAAATCATGAACTAAACCTGCAGGGGAAGAGAGAAGAGAGTATTCAAAGAGTGTGGTTGTTGTTCAGGGCATCATCTTCTGGCCAAATTAATTTGTGTCAAGATGTGTTAAAATTGAGTTTTAGTTTATTATTATCTCAAGTAAACAAACTTTCTGGAAAAGAGCATGACATATATTTTAAATTTGCCCATTATCATAATGCAGTTAATCCAAAAAAAAAGCACAACATGGCAGGATTAAGCCAAGTGGCCTTTCTGGTTGCATGTTACAAACTAGAGAACCAGTAGAATCAGCATTTTGGTGATTTCAAAAGTTCAAAATACATTTGCTGAAGCAGTCAGTCAGTAGATCTGAAAAATTCTCAGTCCTGACCAAAAAGTGTCAGCAGACCTCAAAATCAAAAAACTTAAACCAAGCTGACAAACAAAGGGATTCTTGATTCAATGGATGTTTCTCAATCAAAATCAAGAAACTTTTCCGACTTTAAACTACATTATAAGCCAGTTTGCTGATGGCACTCAATGTCTTTCCTTATTTTATGAAAAAAAAACCTTTCCTTATTCAAATCATATTTGTCAGAATTGTAAAATTGTCTAAAAGTTTGCAATGGTATTTGCATTAAGTCACAGGCATTGCATTGTTGGGATGAGGCATTATAATCACTATTGTTTTATTACAGGTGCGGTATCATAGTGCATTTCAGCACGGCTATAAAATGTGCGGCACATTCTCTTCTGAACGAGAGCAGCAGTATAGCATTTTGAAGCTTCACTGTGAGGTCAGCTGGATGCCAGTTTACAAACAGAAAAGACTTACCACCAAAAAGCTGTGAGTGGAATTTCTAAAAACATCTGAACCAAAATGAGATTCAGTACAAACTCTGCCAGTTGAAGCTGGCTTGTCACAAGTTGACAACAACTTTGCACAGTCATTCGAGAGTAATGTTCTCAGTGGCTGATGACTATAATTTTGTCTTGAAATGGCCATTCCTACTGCACTGGCACTCATATTTAAGTTTTTCACAAGATATCCAGCTCTGTCTGGAAGTCCTGATTCTTGAAGGTCTAACTTTGTAAGAAAAATAAATGGAAACATGCAACACTCCATTCTGTTCATCGAGTTAACATTTCAACTGTACGACTTATTTTCATCCTAAACCCTGATCTCTGTTTGTAGTAAAACAGGATATTGTGTGTGTGTATGTGTGTGTGTGTGTGTGTGTAATACAGTACAAAACATGATATCTGTTTAAATATTCACCTGACCTGACATGGCTGACCAGTTTCTCTCCACATGAGGTCATCTTAAGCAGAGACCAAAGTACCACAGAAACAGAAAGACATGCAGAGACAGAGAGGCGGACACTGACCCATGCGATGGTCTGGATTCGTCGGACAATCTTGAGCAACAGTTTTCCAAAACTCCCAGGTGGGAAGCTTGAGGCAGAGTGTTGTATGCACAAACACAGCAGGTAGGCAGGTGTCAGCTTATGGTCATCCCCTGTGTGGGCGTTTAAGGGAAATCTTGCTTAAGTTATGCAAGAACACATACTGTTTTTTAATGACATTTATCTCATAATGCTGCTCACAATTTAAAAAAAAAACAAAAAACAAAAACAAAACACTGAATACATTTGGATCATGCAAAGAGCTGACAGTGAGGTCTGTGGATTATCCTGATTAACTGGGACGCTGGTTCTGGGAGGAGAAGATGCTTTTCATAGTCTTACTACACATATGCCATTCAATTAGAATAAGAAGTGAAAAATAATGGATGAAATTGGACTATTTCTCTCAGGAAACAGACAGACAGTCTGTGATGATCCTGTAGATTTTTTCTTTTTTTGTTGTTGCATTACAGAAATCAAATCCCTCTGAAATGAACTGAAGTTGTGTATTTGTCTGTCTACTTACAACCTCATTACAGCCTGTTGTCGTTCTGTATCTCAAATATCTGTATTTGGGTGACACCTGATATCTCAGACAGACTCAAACCTAGTCAAATTAACCTAAACCGTTAACACTGCTAGATACCACAAGAGGTGAGTACTTCTGGTGAATAATCTTTTAAGCGCAGCACAGCCCATCGGCCAAGACAAAAACAAAACAATGCTTCTTATTAGTGAAACTGACATTTTGTATTATTTTATATTGTAAACTTAGAGCACAGACCTCCAGGTTCTATAAGAGACACAATCCTGTTCAACAGCTGGTCTTCATGAGCCTGGTCAAACTCCAGCTGTAGCCTTCTTTTCTGACCTCCCCCTCCTCTTCCTCCACCTCCTCCTCCTCCACCTTCCCCTCCTGACAAACTCAGGGGGGCTCCAGCTGTCGTCCCCACACTGCGAGGTTTCACCAGGTGAGGCTTGAAGCTGCGTCGAACTGCTGGAGCGCTTGACACCTGTGAGGCTCTGTCCTTCAATACAGAGCCACACATCTTACAAGTTTGAGCCCCGCTCTCTCCCTCCTCCGCCCCTGCGTCGTAAAGCTGCCCTAGGGAGCGAAGACGTGCCAAGGTCTGAGCAGGCAGAGGCTTAGCACCCGTGGGGTCCTTGTACAGGAAGATGTAATGCGCTCCAAAGGAGAGGAGGTCACCGTGTCGCAGTGTGGTGGAGCGCTCACAGCGGGAAAAGTTCACCAGAACTGTGGCGTGGAGCACCGGCTCAACGGCGACACAGAACCGCTGACTCTCTGCCAGATCTTCTCCCTTGTTGTTGTTGTTGGCATGACGACGGGGTGCGGGCACTCGGCGCAGACGGCAGTGGAGGGGCAGGATGTCAGGAGAGAAAAGGCAGATGTTGGGGCGAGCTGATGGAGTCTCCTGGCCGACTGTGTGCTGGTCTCTGTTCAGCAGGTACACCAAACAGTCCTGGACACACACAGCAGAGTGAATGTCAGATCAGATATACTGGAAGTTTCTCATGCATTACATGAACTTCTTCCTTTTCCTCACCTGCCGATTGTAGCCCTGTAGCAGCAGTAGGTGAGGGGACTGGTAAAGCGAGTGCCTCACCCCTCCTCCTCCCTGACTCCCCTCCTCTTTCCTCCGGCCGCTGGAGGCTGCCTCACGTTCTCGACCCCTTAAGGGGCCTGGCAGGGTGGAGTAATAACGCTTGGGCTCATCTCCCACCCCTAGCTGTGGACACACACACAGGGAAACACACATGCATTCAGTATCTTCAGCTCCATGATTAATGACAAATTATTATCCTGACTTCAGTGTGGGGCCACACCTGGTTGAGGCTGGTCTCACTGAGGCTGCGGCAGAAGGATGAGTTGCCAGACCGGGGCAGGGTCAGAGTCCCCTTCGCCCTGTTCCTCTGAAGCTTACGAGCCTGAGCATTAATATCTACAGAGAGGCACAGACGAGGAGCCAGAGAGAGAACAGGGAAGGAGAGAGAAGGGCAAGTGGGAGAACAGGAGGAGAATGATAAAAAGGAGCAAAAGGGGGAGGCAGAGCAGGCAGGGAGGTAAAGAGTGAGAAATAAAAAAAAAGTGCTTAGCATGTGTGTTTGACTCATGAGCGAAGCATCTCCTGAGACTGTGGTAACATAGTGCATAAAAGTCATGTGTGAGCTGAGTAAAAACTAAGTCACATCAAACCAGTCGGATGAAGTAAATGGTGCTGGATGGAGCAGCACATGTGACTGACAACAGTGGACCTGATGAGAGGTGAACTGAGCAGCTCCTCATGACTTTGAATTTGAGGCCATGCAATGGCTCACACACTCACACTCTCACTGGTTGCATCACTGGCAATGGGGGTGGCACTGGTGACAACGCAGGTCTCCATGGCAATGACTGACAGCCACCCTACCTGAGGCCAGTCCCCACCTTTAGAGCTGGACTGTACCACTCGACCAGACCGCAGGGGTGAGCTCCTGTGTTTGCCTAGCCCCGACCGACCCATTAGAGCCGCCAGGAATTGGGAGGTTTTGGGCCCTACAGCAGGGTGGGAGGGGTTACGAAGGAAAGACACCACCTCGCCAAAACACCAAGAACTGAATAACCCTCCATACACACATATACAAACTGCACATCACAAGACATGCATGCATTGTGCCAAAAAAAAAATTAAAAAAGGGAAAAAAGAAAAAGTGTGTGTGTGTGGGATTCTCATGTTAGCAGTTAGTAAGGAGAGATACACATTTAAAGGTATGACGTGCAGGATTTTTCCCTCCCACATGTCACTGTCAAATTGGGAAAATATTGTATTTAAAGTCAGGCAACAATTGCATTTATTTTTTTTATTAAAAAATAAATCAACTGCATTTGAAGCCAGGGTTTGTTTTCATTTGGGTTTATTGAGCTTTGGAAATAAACCCAATATGTTTTACCAGTGGATTGGCAACTGAAAGAAAATTGTAACATTAAGGGTTGATAAAACAATTTCATTAATTTGTTTGAGGTTTTGTTTTTTTTTGCAATTACTGAAAATCCTAGCGTGCCCTTAAAATGCTATCTCGTTGTTAAAAATGTGTTTTAACAGGTCACATGTGCATAGACGCTCACACGTACACATGGGGAAAGAGACAACTAGTAAAAGAACAGAAAAGAGAAAGAGACTTCAGGGTCTGTGAGTTTAGTAAAAAGAGAAAAGGTTAGTGCCAAAATGAAAATATGCTTGTCAATAATGTATTAGTTATAAAACCAGTTTTCTGTGATGATATTTTGGTTTATATGTTCAGATGTCATAAAAAAAAAGGTTCAAGATGCAGTTTTGTTACTGTAACTAACACATCTTTATGCACAGTAAGGAATGATTTCTTATTGTAAACAAATCCAACAGGAAGAGCAAAACCAACAGTGAATTATGTTAATCAACAAGTTATTGTTGTCCACATATTAATAAATTAACACCAGTGAACTGCACTTTGCACTGGGTAACATGTTCCTTTACTACTCTGAACAATGCAGTTTATTTAATATCAATCTGTCATACTTAGTCCCATCGTTAATACTGAACACAGCTTTTTAAAAAATACAAATCATTACGGAGAGAGCCAGTGGTGGGAGGACAGAAAGCATTGAGAAATGGTCTAAGACATTGTGGGTTTTAGTCTTTACCTGGAATTTGTTAAAAAGAATAGAATGAAACAAATCATCCTTTATCGTGGCTTTGACAGACTGGCTAATACTGTCTTGTGTACTGCATGAAACATGCACAAGACAGTATAAACCAAGTCTGCTGTGCAACAATGAAAAAGATTGTTGAACGATCACAGAAGTTGATAAAGCTACCAGTAAACCTAGCCACGCAAACATTCATAAGACGTGTCAGTGTTTCTGCAAAGAGAAATGTGTGACTGTGAGGCTGAAAATAGCTGTTGTGTTTCTTTAAACACTTCTGTACACTAACTGGATTTTTACTGCACAAATGCCATCACTGGGATGTAGAGGAGTGGGCGTTTGTGTAAATGGTAAACTTCTCATAAATCAGTATACCAATCTATGCACAGGTCTCCAGGCTCCAAAAGAAACACACATTCACACAGACATTGATTCATATTACTGCAATGCAGATGTTAAGTCACAACATAGTTTGAATCAGCATGTGCAGTTTGTTTTCAAACTATCTACTGACATCTGTCTATGCAATAGAGTGAATATCTTCCTCCCTGATGTTATGCAGTTCAGGTTGAACACACTATAGTCTTGTGCAGGTAATTTACAAGAAAAATAATAAGGACTCATTGTGTTAGAAACCTGTCATTCATAAAAAAAGTGAAGTGCCCACACCCATCCACACCTCCTGTCGCAAAAGATTCAGCTTTCACTCAATCAATCGACCAGCTGTCCGTGCATTTCCACTGCACTGTTTGTGTCTGTGTGTGTGTGTGTGCATTTGTGTGGGTGTGTGTGTGTGTTTGTTTTTAAGTGCTCAATTGCACAAGCAAGTGTGAGTGTTCAGATAAAAGCCGAGAGAAACATTATCTTCACAGAACAGCATCGCTGCATTAAAATAGAGTAATAAAAGACAAGGAACAATGTCTTTTTTACAGGATGATATCTGTGACGAAAGCTCTTGCTCTGCATCTCTCAACACACACACACACACACACACACACACACACAAAGAGTCTCTCTCACACACACACACAAAGAGTCTCTCTCACACACACACAGATGCACACACAGACTCTCTGCAGAGGAGGTAACGAGCTGTGCTTTTCTGCTGAGTTTGACATGTCAAGAAAGGGACTTAGACCAGCTGCTGTGTGTGTGTGTGTGTGTGTACCTGTCTATCTGTAGGTGTGTGTTTGTGTGTTTCCTCACCAGCAGTGATAGTATCCTTTTCCTTGGCATTGAGTTCCTCCACCTCTGCTCTCCTGCGTAGCTCAAACCTACGAGCATGTCCCTCTCGTGGTTTCCACAGCTCTTGGAGCAACAGTGGCTTTTCGTTGTCCCCCAGTGCCCGCAAGCACTCAGTCCGCCACCCTCCTCCTCCTATCCCGCCTCCCCCTTCCAAACGGCCAATAACATCGCACAGGACGTAAGAGTGGGCAGCATTTTTGTTGAGCGAGTAGCGCTCGAGCGCCTCTTTGACCAGTTCCTGTGCACTGGAGCGCGGCGTGGCCAGGACGCTCTTGTAGTTGGCACCAGCACAAATCTCATCTCCAAAAATCTTCAGGACCCCAGGCGCTGAGCTCTGTGTGGAGAGTTCAGCTGGGTCATCCGCTGGTCGCTCCGGGGGTTCAGTCGTCGAGCGCCGGTCCCCACGAGTGTTTGTTCCAGTTTCTACTGGGACGCGGTCTCTGTAGCTCAGCGTGCGGTACAGGACCTGGTGGACAGACAAACAGTAGTAAATACCCCGTAGGGACCCTTCATGACAAACAGTAACCCTTATACAGTTTGTTTATTGCAATCTACAAGCTGGGATCAAAAACTTCAGTTTCTGTTGTGTGTGAACGAAGCTCTGCACAGTAATGTACATGTAGCAAGTGCAAGCTACAACTTCTATGCATAAGTATTTAAAGTTTCATTACTTGATCACCATCAGCACCAGAGTTACCTCTTTTTTGTGACCACTGATGCATCATATTTACAATTTCCTAATTCCTCAGCAGCAATGGTGCCCTGGTGGTGTCTATAAAGATTTTCATCAACAGGCCCCAGTTGACCAAAACTTCATGTTGAGCTTTATCACCAGTTCTGAGAGTTGTGTCTACTGCTACAACGCCAAGACTAAAAAGCATCTTCATAGTACAAGAGCCCACAATTTCTAATACCAAAGAAGGATGTCAGCTTAGGAGATCATGCTTCAAGTTTTCTTTGAATATATTTGCCCCAAAACATCAGACTGTTAAAGCAGAGTACTACATTCTACTACTGCATTTTGAGTCATCTGAAGGAGAACATTCAGGACAAAAACCTGTGCAAAAACTGTGCAAAATGGCAACTGGGTTCTCCAATATGACAACGTGCCTGCTCACGTATCCAGTGTTGAGCTATTTGTGGTGGACTGACTGATTACCCGACATTGTCGTCCCTAAATAAAATCTTATTGGCACTGATTAGTAAAGTAAACAATTCTCAACATGGCTATATGCCACAAGTGTTTGTCTTAACCTTTTAATTTGACCCTTTATATAAAAAATGTGGTTTCTGGAGACTGAAAGAGTCCAAACGTAAATGCCATGTGTATGGTTGTGTGTTTGTACCTGTGTGAAGGTCCTGCTCTGACGCTTCAGGCGGCTCTTGGATGGCAGGGACATACTGGCCCCGGAGGAAGAACCGTAGAACATGATGCTGCTGATTGCTTCACAATTTACACAACTAATGAGTTAAAAAACAAAACAAAACATCTTAATAGTTTTAAGTACATCATAAAGGACTCACTTAATAATATGCATTTGTAAGAGTCCATTCAGAAAAAGAAATGATGAACACATGGGTATATCTTACATTTACTTGTAGAAGGTTTGTAAATCTGAAAGGTGAAGAAATCCCCCTCTAAATCTGATCAAATCCGTCTACGAAATGTATCCAACACATCATAAGTGCTAAACATTGCATAAACAAGTACCTTGATGCTATTGGGTATATGGACTCCTTTGTGCAGCATCACCAGGTAAAGGTTTACAGATGAGGGTCAGATGTTTTGCATTTCATTTCTGTCATCTTTTACACTGCAGGAGGACAAAATAAAATAAAATAAAATAAAAAATAAATCATTAATTCCAGTTTCATGCAAAACTGAGGACTCCCTGCTAAGTTCTGGCTCACTGAGGTGAACTGCTTTTCTAGATCCTCAGGAATTTTAGATAGTACCGCTGTGTTATTTAGCTTTTTAATTATTTCATCATAAAACTAAGCCATGTCAGAGTTAAAATTGTAAATCAACATAACATCATTGCCTGCCTATGACATTTTTGACTGAAACCATCTGCAGAGATGTGGGCGTAGACAGTGTACAGCTTAAATCAGGGCAAAATGTGGACATAAAGAAACATACAGAAACCAACTATTCTGCTCTTGAAAAAACACCCTTTTATGTCTGTAGTTAATCATCTACCATATGCTCCAAGAGCTACAAGAGCTGGGTGATCCATCGGTATTGTATCAATATTCTTGATATGAGACTAGATATTGTGTTAGATTTTATATATACTGTTATATCTTAAAATGCAGATATGTTGTCTTTTCCAGATTTAAAGGTAATATAATATTCTGAAGTTACCAGTGCTTTCTCAAATATGTGACCATGAAAATTTTGTCCTTAAATTCATATTATTGATTACTATGTATCAATAATGTCACTGTGTATATTAATTTAATAGTTTGTTTATTTTATTAACAAGAAAAGCAGTATCACATTTGAAAAGATGAAACAAGCTTATTGGCAATTTTGACTGAAGAATAACTTAAAGATTAAGAGCCTTTCGGTCAATCTGAAAAACATTTACTATTTTTAGTTTGTATTCTACATTGTCAAGCGTCTAATTTTGTTGCATTGTCTCTTGTAACTGTAGAGACTATTTTCTTTTCTCTTTTCTCACAGTGTAGTAAAAATGTTATCTTGAACTTGATGAAACAGAGTCATTATAGCAGAAAGGACAACACATGAAACACTGGGTCTCCCTGCATCCAGGTCATGCATTTTATCCCCATAAACAGATCTGTTCCCTTCCAAAGTCGCTGCAGAAGGTGAGTCACTCTTCACTCTTGGCTTTGGATGAACTCTTTTGACAAATGAAGACATTTCATGCAGGTTACATCAGGATTTTGACATATTTCACAGCTAGAGAAACAGCAGATTTGTCAGCAGATGAAAGCACCTTGTGCAGCACGTTTCTATATCAACCTGGGCAGTTTTTCCTGCTTATACTGTCTACTATTTCTTTTTTAGCAAATATTTGGCAGCAGTCTAATAAAGGTGTTGTTGTCCCTGACTGTATGCACTGGTGGGATAACGTGACTATTTTAAATGCCTGCTAATCCACAGTAATCTGGCTACTTGGCCGCAGTTAACTCAATCCTGGGACCAACCCCTCCTGCGTCCGTCCACACACACACACACACACACACACACACACACACAAACACGCACGCACGCACGCACACACACAAAGAAACTGATAGAGAGGAGCCTAAATTTTGCATTGGCAGGTTGTGTTTTGTGACCTGGGAGGTAGTGTTACATTTAGTAATCATGTCACACACACCGCAACTTCTCCAGCACCTTTTCACCGACCGGCTGTCCTTGTCTAGACTACGAAGGTCACAAATAAAGACTGCGTTGAGGAAAACTTGGGACGTCTGTTAACGTTAACCGGACAACATAATACCGGACTGAACTTGTGACTAGTGCGGATCGGCCCTTTATTTTCCGTGTCCGTCCGTCTGTTTACGACTTTGGGCTCACTGGTCGTCAGTAGCAACCGCCGTAGCAACAAAAGGCAGGAGAAAATCCTCAGAAATTAATCCGCTGATGAGTCGTCAGGCGCGGCGCTAAAAGCTAACAGCCCGGCCTCTGTCGGTCAGCAGGTGTGTCTGATGATGAATGTTGTCGAGCTCATTAAACACACACACAACGATCAGTCAATTAGCGTAAACACTGTTTCAACACGTGAACAAAAAAAAACACGCAACAACGCTGAAAAATTTGATAGCTGTGTGTCTAAACACGAGGGTGGCAGAAGCTGTACGCGCCGCTGTGTGCAGGTGAATAAAATAGGTCCTGGAAAAGTTGAGGTGCGATTCCAGCAGTGACAAGCCCACTCCCATGAGGGCTCTCCTGGGTGTCTGTTGCGTTAGTACTCACGCTGCCTGCAATGCGTGGCTCCAGAGTGCTGGGGAATCCTTCTTGGCTTCTCTCTCATTCCGTCTCCTCTACAGGACAGAAAATACCTTTAAAAACTGGGTGTTAAAAAAAACAAATCCAGCTGCCCTGTTCCGCGCGACACCCAGCCGTACGGGGCTCTAACCCACATCCCCGAGACAGCCCGTTAACTTGGACGACAGCCAGCCGCTGAGGGCTCCTGTTTCCGTCCGCTCATCTCCGCCGAGCGTCCAGCAATGCCCACTGCCTCCGGCAACCGCATTCCCACATCCACAGCGGTTCACTGCCGAGTCGCGACGGAAACATCCGAGCTCTCCGCGCTGCCTCACCTCGTCGCACCTGCTCTAGCATCCAAGTCGACGAAGAGGGCTCCGCCTGGCGGACACCGGCGGTACTCGCACACAATGGAGGCGGAGGCATAATAAGGCTTCAAATATTAGTTCAAAATTTGATAAAAAGTTTAAAATTGGATTAGTTATTAGATTATAGAAAAAAATATTTGAAAGGGGGTTATATAACTGATAATCATTTGTATTAAGGAAAGATATAAAGTGACTCAAGACCATGAGATTGTAAAATTATCTAATAAAGTTCAGTATTTCTTAAATATTACTTCATCTTGCATACTTTTATATCAGAATTTCATATGGGTAATTTTTACTACTTTAAGTAGATTCAAACATTTCTGATCTGATGTTTCATGGTTTCATGGTTATAGGCCTATACTGGGTCTGCATGTGTTTTTTACAAATATATAAGTTTTTAAATAATGCTCTTCTAAAGTTGATTACTTTGAATGTCAACAGTGGACAAGTAAAGTTTGTTCTTGTCCCTTTTTTAATAAATACAAATACAAGTATTCATATGTTAACACTTATTATGTATAACAAAATAATAGAGTTTTTATCAATGTGAGAAAAAACAAGTTGCCTCAAATGTGTCTAGACTCATCTGCCTTTTTTTTAATAGTTGATGACAAATTATGAAATATGGGAATACAGAAATATATGCCTTAAAAATATTTAGACGTTAAATTGAATTTGGCTCCCAAAGTATAGGTGAGATACATCTGCAGCTCTTTCTATCAACGGTGCGTATAAGAATGCATATTCAGCATCCAAAATACACCTTTAGGCTATATTTCAATGTAGCTCATGATACAAAACTAGTCGGCAAAATTTTGCTTCAGTTTTACCTTCAACAGCCTCTATAGACAAAAAGTTGTTTTTCCCAAGAGGTGAAATATTATAAAATGTTGAGTCCAGAAATATACTGCTTGAAAAACTTTTTTTTTTATTACAAGAGAAATAGAAAAGATAAAAGCATTGTTGGCATCATATAGGCTTATCACAGCACAAATACACCACAGACACAATAAACCAATATGAAAACTAGAGAGAAAAAGAATGTGAGATAATATAATCAGTCTTGTGCGACTGTAAAGAAAACACCAGCAGCACTGAGAACAGAGTCAGCAGCACCACAATCACAGAGCATCTACAAATAATGTACAGAGGGTCCATAAAGGCTTCATGGGAAGTTTATAAAACTCTATACAAAGTCAGCTGGGCACTGTATGTCTGAATGAGACAGATATAATAACAAGACAAGACAGACACACGTCAAATCCTTAAATATTTCATCTCAAACGCCACCAAACCTGCCTGCAGAGTGAGTCAAAATACTGGCTATGATAGGCTGTAAAACCCCAGAGATCCTCCAAACCAGTAAATGCTCAATCATTTGGTGTTTCATAGAGGCTCAGGTAAACATTTAGAGTAGACATACCAAAAGCCACAGTATGTCAAATGCAATCTCCAGTCTGTTTTGACACTCAAATTATTCTGACATTAATTTTTTCCTCCTAAATGTCTAAAAACAGAGTGATGGAATGAAATCATTTGGTTGATTGTTTCAATATATGATTTTCTTTTTTGAACCTGCAGTATAATGATGCGTTCAATGCTGCTTGAAAAGTTATACTACATAAATTTTTAGTTTCTAAAGGAATCAACATTGAGAAGTTTTGAAATGAAAGTTCATTTGAGACCCCAGTCCAGTTCAGGGGCAGTCAGGCAGCAAATTATGCACAGCTGATCCTTTCGTTGCCTGGGTCCAGACCATTGAATCTGCCCGCTCCACTGAGTTCAGTTAACTGAAAATGTGAACGGAGTTGACATTTCTGTCTGACATTAGACAAGATCCTCTGTTAAAAATGAGCAGTTTTTTTCTATAATACTTGGATAACATTGTTTTCTTACATCTGATGAAAACTTGCTTTCTCTCATTTTGCTTGTTTGCCAGTTAGTTGGATATTTTAAAGAGTGTGAAGCCCTGGCATTGGCTAAGAAACAAGTGATTCATTTTTTGCGTGGGTCCACCAATGACCTCTTAACATTGATAGATAATGAAAATTTTGCTTTCCTCATTTTTTAAAAACTAATTCACTCACTTGAATGGAAAACAAATATGGCACATTCATCTGTTAGGTCCTCGATGCAAATCTGAATGCAAGTTTTGTGGGTTTTACAGCAGAAGCATCTGCTGCTTTCAAGTTTCTTATTTTATTCTATGAAACCATCTGCTGCTTTATTATCTAGTCTTAGTTTATAATTTCTATCTGTTTTAAAGCTTTCTCCTCTTCGGTCACTGTGTATAAATATTATCCATTTTCAAAGCTTGCAGAAAACTTCTGACTGCAGCCCTACTTGGGAAGGTGAGTAAGCAAGTAAAGCAGTGTTGCCAGCATTAAAGAGAGCAGCTTCACAGCTGCAAGTATTTGATTCTGTTTGCTGAATTTTTTTGTAGTTTGCAGACAGCGCCCAAAAAAATGCAGCAGCTTTAGTGGTCCTTGAATGTGGCCTCATGGGCTTTTAAGCCCAAATGATCCAAATCCTGAGAGACAGACAACTGTGTAAAGACGTTGAACAGGAGCAGAGGTTTCAAAAAGTTATTTTACACCTATATAGACAGTATGACCTTTTGGTCCACTGGCCACATTTATCACACTATGCAAGCCTTTCAAATATACTGTGTGCAACGACATACTGCTTAACACTAAGAGTACATACATATTTCAAATATACTTTTTATGTGTTTAATGTACATGCGTGCACGTGTAAACATAGACTCAGCCGATTAGAGGCTTTGGATTTATGGGAGTCAGATAACATAGGATACATACAAACGCACTTACACACACACACACACACGCACTCTCTGTCTCTCTCTCTCTCTCTCACACACACACATACACACTGGAAAATACCCACACACCTGAGATGCCTTAATATTGGGCCAGATTGTTCAACAATACTATAGCTTCAGTTTCCTTTCAAGTGTGAGATGTATATGGTAGTAGTGTGCTATCAGTTGCGGCAGTAAGTCAGGCTTCTGGCAGTGCTGAATCAGACAGTGGTTTCCCCTCTGAGGTGCAACCATGCAACATTTTCACCTTCTATCAAATGAGTCCCATCCATTAGGCTGAAGATGATGAAGATAATTAGCTGACACTATAAATATATCAGAGGAAAATATAGATGAGGTCAACATATACTGCACTTCATTAATAAACACATACTGTATAAATCGTACTGATGACATCTTCACTCACTAAACCTAATCAACAACAGTAAACTATTAGAATTCAGTAATTATGCTCAATAATCTACTGTGAAGAGCCTGATAAATGTGGAAGCACACAGGTAAAGTCTCCAAAACCAAGAATATCTGTATGTTAAACATAAAAGATCATTCTACAGTCATGCTTGATTTATAAATCACAGTATATCAGCGACTGAAATAGCTGCTGTTAAACCAGACAGTGTCCTGCAGCAAAGAGAGCACAACTAATGACAGTTTAAATAATATTTAGCACTCTGAATTAAAATAGTAAATTACTGATGTTGCAGTCTCCTAAATATAATTTAGTCAAAACAACACCTTTTGTTAACAATGATAACAATACTATAAATAATGTCCTTAAACTAATTATGATAGTCAACTCAGCTAACTGTAAACATTGTCCTCCTCTTGACAATAAGACAATGCCTTAAATTAATCATCTGTATCTGGATGTGCACCACTCAGAGAGAGAGATCTCCAAAAATAGTTTTACATTTAACCCCTGATCGCTGGAATAAAAAACAAAATTCCTGAAAAAACTTCTTGAAATTGAACCTAACTGAATAAGTACAAACAAAAGCTGTGTCCCAGATAATAGGCTGCCTCCTTCAAGGTAAAGAGTTGTCGCAACAGGCTGAAAAGGTGTCTCAATATAAAATCTTAAAGTATTCATTTCAGTAGTTATACAGTATTTTACAATCCATTGTATGCCGGGCAAATAATGGTGCGTTCAGTGTCCTCATCAGCTTATAAAGTCATAAAATAATCACATAATAATATCGTATTTACCAGGTATTTGAGGTCAGGTTTTCATCAGTCACACAAAAGCCAGTGCTGGATGAAAATAATGGCAGCCAGGCAAAAGGTCCACGTAAATACTAACTGCTGAGATATGATGGGATTTGCAGCGTGTTTAAGACACATTAAAGTAATACGGTCACTTTTGCCATTACTGTTGGCAGGTGTCTGTAATGTGTTAAGGTGAAACAACACAACAAGTGCTGTAAGCTCACTACCAGTATCAGTATCATCAATTCTGCCAGAGTTTAATCTTCATTCCTCTCATGCTCATGCTAGTGGTCCTTCTTTAGAAATGTCAGTGTCAGCTGGTCAGGCGTCCATCACTTTGGTCTAGACGGAAATATCTCAACAGTTATTAAATGGATTTCCATGAAATTCTGCTTAAATATTGGCAGTGCTCGGAGAGTGAATCCCAATAACTGTGTTCATCCTCTAACCACCTTCTTACTTAACAATGACATCTACTAGATGGATTTACATTTTTGACAGATATTAGTGGTTCCCAGATGGTACTCTTAACATCTGTTATATAAATGACATGCTTCTGCAACAATTTAATGAATTTTCTTAAAATTAGATTAGTATAGACCGTAGTTTCCATGTCAGGTGAACTGTAATATTATTGATTCCATACAAAATTAATGAATTTCCCCTCAGCTTTAACTTTTGTTTAGTGCTGGTAGAGAAATATGCTAGCACTTAATCATTCAAACATCCACATGTGCAGTCTCACAGTGCGGCTAGCAAGGCTGTGGACTCATAAGGGCCACCAAGAATGTTAACAATAACTATAATGATGTGAGCGTCCACATTAATGAACAATAAAGTTCTGTAAACAGTGGCGCCAAGCACGGACTGCGCACTCGGACTGCATCAACATCTTAATAAAATGGGCATTAATGACTTGTTGCAAATAGACAATGAGATGGAAATGGGTTCACAATATTCTCTAAAGACTAGTGTAGTTAGAGCATCCAGCACTCTGTTATAAGAGCTGTTGTCTTTTGAAGGCAAATTTCAATACTATATTTATATAATTTAAAATCAATTTGATGGTATGTTAGCGATTGTAAACGAGGACAACAGTTGGGACAAAACAAACTTCAGAGACACCAACAGGAGCAAAGATCATGTTGTAGTACATTTCAAGTAAAAATACTCATTTCTTTGTAGAATTTGGAGCCTAATGTAATGTAAATTGTAGAGTCCTACAATAGCCACAATAAAACAAATGGAGTAGACCACTTTGAGAATTGTGCCAATGATATAGTTTGTCCCTGGCTTTATGTATGTGATGTGGTATATGGACTGTACTATCCACTTAAGTTAGAAAGACTATAGCCAGCATTATTGGCAAGGTAGCTCTTAAGACTTGCTCCAGCTTTGCCGGCTGAGTGCGACTGAACTCAACAAAAATGAATTTATGTTCAGGGAGATCACCTGAATGCACCATTAGCTTTTGGTACCATGAGGCTACACAATCTTCTTTGGGCAGAGGGCTCAGCCTACTTGCTTTCCAAAGGAGGCAGTCTGAATCGGGACATAGCTCACATCATCCCCTTGAAGTGACTCAAACTACTTCCTCTGAGGTCAGCGCTGATGTCATCTGGAGGTCTGAACCTGATTGGATGGCTGGGCATAGAGGTACTTCCAAATGGCGTAGTAGTGTATGGCTGCTCCCATCGCTACAAACAGGTGCCAAATGGCGTGAGCGAATGGGACAATGCCATCACTTTTGAAAAAGATAATCCCAAGACAATAGCAGGCTCCGCCAACCAGCAGCTCGTACAACCCCGACTGCTCCGGCTGGGAAGAAGCAGACTTGAGTTTTAGAGACATTACAACAAGGAAGTGATGAACCCTTAAAGACAACAGGTGAAACTAAATGAGTGTGCTCACCATTGAGAGGATGACCATGGCGGGAAAAACACCCATCACTGTATAGCAGATCAATTCCATGAGCTTGTACCTGATACAGAGAGGAGCATTGTGGTATGAAAGATTAACAATGTATTTGATAAATAAACTGCATTTATAAAGCCATTTTCTTGTTGTTGTATTCAAGCATTCACACATCAGTTCAACATTATTAGCAGGTGGCTCCTCTAAACACTGGACCTGGTGCATCCCTATACTTAGATCACATGATTACACCTGAGCCAGGTTAATGCACTGATCAAGATCATGGGTTTCAATTATAAACACACACAAAAAATGATAGTAAGGGGACTCTTGAGGTCAGATTACGGACAGTGAATAAGATTACATGCACAAATAAATGAACCGACCTCTCGTGGAAGAAGAAGACGTAGGTGGTTCCAAAAGAGGCCATGACCCACACCAACCAGCGCATGTGACATGCCCATGGACCCAGCTCCCGCAGATTCAGCCTGGAAGAGCAGGATTATAAAACAACGAACACTGGATTTACACACTCCCCACACACACGTTAACTCATACATGCACAAAAAAAGAAAAGAAATTTGTTCACCATGGGGCGTAAGAGGCAGCGATGAAAAAATAGATCACCATCCTGTCACACATGTGGAAGCAGTGCTCCACAGACCTAAAGACAGACACCAAACGGACTCATGAAAATTCACCAAATCTGTGTATACATGAAGCATCAGTGTGTTTTAGATCACAAAAGCAAATCTGGAGTATGTGAATATAGATTTTTTTCCAGTGTGTATCTGTGAGGAAATGGACAGTGTTCAAAAAAGCCAAAATATTTCTGTTCAGTCTTTGCGGTAAAAAACAGAAAATGTAGTCTTTCTATATCCTTTAACCAAAACCATCATATTCAATATTACAACCCAGACAAAATATTGTTTTGAAATGTGTGCTTGTAAGCTTTTGTGTGTGGATTTTGTGTACCGTAGGTGGCTCTTCTTCCAGGCCACAGTATGGAACAGAGTGGAGATGATGAAGAGCGAGCTGAGCCCCGCCCCGTACACCCAGGCAGACAGCCGCTCCCATTGGTCCTCTGACTGGAAGTGCAACACGGAGCTGCCCAGCAGGCTGGGAATTATCCATAACTAAATGAATTTTAAAAATAATGCATCATGAGATACAAACAGACAAACATGCATGATAACCGAAAGTCTTGTGCGTGATGTAAGTGCAGTTTTAAATAAAATCTGGAGGCCTTTCTCTTTTATCTGTTATGTAATGCTGCTGGATTCCTGCTCATTTTAATGATCACTTTCTGTGGCGTGTGTGTTTGTGTGAGCGTGCATTCACCGCATGCGTGGCACAGTTGGCAGCATGCTCATATTCTGTGGGCTGGTATCTCTTGTTGGGAGGAACGCGGTTGTTCATAAACCTGGAAGCATCACAAATGAACAGATTTAATTTATAAATATATATCAATGACTTAACTTCTGAATCAAAATCTTCCATAAAACAGTAGGTTTTGCTGTAAGCAGTAGGTAGTTTTATGGGGTAAGAAGGGGCTGTCATCCCCCCTTTTGAGGAAAATGACTTAAATGCATTCTCCTCATCAACCTGCCATCCTCCCTCTCCATCCCTGCATATCAGAGAGAGTACAGTGGCAGAGGACTTGTGCAGATGAATAAGTTAGTCTAGTCTGTCTGTCTCTTGATCTTTTATCCCACTGAGGTTTGTGGAAGTAAGAATCTATGGCTCCGACCACGGCTCTGAGACGTCTCTAGCATACGTGTGCTGGTACTGATAAATCTATGTTGCTGTCGACTGAACTGAGAGAAGACAGCTTTGCATTTTCTTCTTTCATTTTCAACCTTTTGTCAGTTTTGTCTTGCATTTATAATAGATTCTATAAACTCTGTACCTTCAATACGTAATATAGGGTATATTTCTACATTTTTTTTTCTTCATGTAGCAAAATCATGTGAAACATCTTAAATTTTTTGTGTTCGTTCGTAACTTAGCCGTGCCCATAAATTTCACCCCATCCTGTCCCTTTGCTTAGCAACGCTAGATCATGCTTCAACTTGTTGCCATGACTGCTGTTGCCTGGCAACAGTGGGTAACCACGGACTGACTGAACCAGAGGTTTGTCCCGATGATCTCTGTCATAAACAATTCAGATGTGCAGAAATGCCTGCACGCTTGCTCGTCAACAAAATAACACACACACGCACGCACACGTACATATATACACATATATGTACACCAGGACCTTAAATACAAATCTGTTCATAAGAAGATGAACATTTTTCACAGAAACAAACAGCACACTCTGTCAGTGATGTCACTGTTGTCATGGAAACCACCGAGCAGGGATTGTCCTTTTTTTTTTTCACACCAGAAAACTCCTTGTTTCTTTCATCTTTCTTTCCTCATCTCTTCTGCCTCCCTCTCCTGCCTCCATGTCTCCTCTCTGCTCCCCGATGATTAAATTAACATGCAGGAAGGCAAATGGACAAAGACGTCTCAGCAGACACACAAAACACAGGCACGCATGCATGAATGCGCACACACAGACACACACACACAAACACACACACTCACTCAAAAACCACAACCCCTCCCTGTTTTTATGCTGCATCTTGCGGAGCCAGATTTCATAAGAGGCCTAGATTTAGCGATGTCTCTGACTCTTTCTCACACACACATACACTCACCCACGCACACACATTGTCTTAAGATTGGTGGGAAACAGAATGAGAAAGCGGCAGCCATTAAAGGGAATACCCCTCAAATTAAAAATTCATTTATATATAAATTTTTAATCAATTAACTCTTTTCAAACCTTATTATGTTTCAGCCAAAGGTAGATACACAGAAGATCAAACGCTGAACATTATCCATACATATATACATCATATAAGCTGTGCATAATGTGCCATCACAAAGCTGCACGCAGAATTTTAAAAATATTTCAGAGTGGAGTGGATGATACTTAAAAGTGTCCATCTTTGCGTTGTTGTGCAACAGTGTGAAGCAGTGGAACATGATGTATTCCTCCCACATCTCAGCTCAAACTTTTTAAAATAATTAATATGACACTCCTGAGCCTGCTGTGGGTACCGAGACACACGAGATAAAACTCCAGAAAGTGGCATTAGGAGACTCAAATTCCACCTCTAACAATGACAGTCATGGAAAAAGATATCTTGCCACAGGCCTGGTCTTTAAACTCTCTTTCTCTGACATTACTCTCCTGCTCCCTAAGCAGCTGTTTTTAGAATGGCACTCGTTCAAAGTTATTAATACTACCTGACACAGCCTAAAACACACTGTCCTGTCCCAAATAAAAAATGGCTGTACGCAACGCTGGCCTCGCACTGTCTGAATGACTGTCTCTTTGGTCTGCATTCGTGTGTATGTGTGTCAGTGCCAGACCCAGCAGGCTTGGCCGGGTCATTAATGACTTCATCAAGCTGGCTGATAATTAGCAGGCCAGAGGCCAGGCAGCAGAGAGACACACTAACTGGACAGAGAGGAGCCGAGCTGCGGCAACAACGTGATAACTCTTCTCATATGACAGCAGGAGAGACAGAAGGAACGATCTCCGCTTCAGTTGTCTTATTGATCCGTGAAGACCACAACCTCAGTCCAGTTAATGGGATCATTAAATTATTATTACAGCCTATTTCATGGTCAAGCTAGTCCTGCTCTTTGTGCAAAAATATAGTATATAACAATACAAAAAAAAGGAAAATGTAAATATCTTATTAAAAAAAATTGGTTGACTGACAGAGAAATTAATCTGCAACAAGTAAAATCATTGTTTGTGTCATTATCAGGCAAAACTGCCAGATGTTCTCTGGTTTGATTAAATTTTAGGATTTGCTGCTTTTTTTTCATTATTACTAAAAAATAAATATGTCTAAGACAGCTCTTGACAGCTGACTTGACAAAACAAAAAAATATGAAAATGTGCTCTGTGATAAGTATTTTAGATTGCCTGATGTTTTTTAGATATAGCAGAGGTTACTGCATATTTTACTGTCAAATGAAAGAGAAAGAGGTGAGCAAAAAAATATATTTTTTAAATTAAATGTCTTGTATTCATAATGTCATATAAAATGTTTTTGCACACACCTGCTAAACATTTTCAAACGCCATAGTTTGTGCGAGAAACATCCAAACCCCCCTAATTATTTAATTTAAAATCAGTGCATACACAAAAAGCAATAAAAGTCTTAAACATTTACATATCTATAATTTCTACACTCTCTAACTGATAAATAGACTTTCCATTTCAGTTGTGATTTAAGGATTTGATTGACAGAAAAAACAACAGCTGCCTAAAGACGCAAAGATTTTAATTATTTTTTAAGACAAATGAAAGAGATAATCAGCTCCCACCTTCTTAACATTAGCTATTTTCAAAGCAGCTAAATTTTGGCTAATCTTTACTAATGCAGGACCCCCTGATTTTTCACTTACAGCTTCAGTCTGTAGCATAACAACACACTGAATTACATTAAACATTTTTTTAGCATCAGATTTTATGTGTAAACTAAGGGGAGTTTGGTCATGGTAGATATTATCAGCAGGTCTGCTCTAGAGTTAAAATAATTTGTTTAACATCTTAATTGTTTTGATGATATTTTTTACCTGAAATGACAAAAAAAATGCGTGTTCCTGCTCAACAGATCTGAATTTTTCCTGTGTAAATTTACTATTTGGGCCTTTGACTGCTGGTTAGAAAAACAAATTATTTAAACTCGGCTCACTCAGCTGTGAGAGCTCATGATGGACATTATGTACTGCTTTCAGACATTATACAGATCGGCCAATCAAGCGAGCAATCAGCACATAAACTGTCAATAAAAAGTTAACTATCAATTGCAGGCCTGATTTGCTCTGTTTGACCTCCTCATACCCCCCCCCCCCCCGCCAGGACAGATTGGACCCAGACTCCATGGGCTACAAAGTCTAGGTCCAAATATAAGTGGAAGAGAGGACACATGTGGCCTGCTGTGTGTTTCAAGAAACAGAACGACAGAAGAAACAGCAAGATGATGATGAGGAGGAGGAGGGAGGAGGAGAAGAGGAGGGGGGAGGAGGAGGAGGAGGAGGGAAGTGGCAGGTGTGTTATTAATATTGTTTTTCAAGCAAATAAAGTGGAGGCTACACGATTAATTGGTTCATTACATCATCAGTAATGAGGTATGTGGAAATCTAAATGTTGACTTTTTTTTTTAAAGGTTCATTTCCGAATCTTTCCATCATCCTCAGCATCCTCATCCTCATCATCAGCAACACACTGTCAGGTAGAAATATGTCAGTATTTCTAATTTATCAGCGCGTTTTCATCCTTAAATAAATTATTAACGTCAACAAATGTAATGAAATATCCCACCTACCTTATAAGATTCATTTACAGTGGAAATAAGCAACAGTTGACAGCAGACACAGTGTGGCTAAAGCCTGAATCCTCTCTGAATTTTGCGCGAACAGCCTCCGCGTTTTGATCGCTTCAGTTCAAATTGTACCAGGCAGCGTTTAAAATAACGTAACGAGCATCGCCGTTTCACCGTGAAGACGTCGTCCTTCTTATTCTTAGCTCAAGCAGCACCGGGAGACGGATGCATCCCGACCGACCCAGCTGCCTCCAGAGGCTCCAGTCCGGAAGTGTGGGCGTCGGGGATGGTCTCTGAGGAAACAGCCGCTTTCTCCTGCACGGTGGCGGTGCTGCTCTCTCTCTCTCTCTCTCTCTCTCTCCCTCTCTCTCTCTCTCTCACTCTCTCTCTCCGTGTCGCCGGTTCACCTCATCACGACTCGGTGAGAAGGCTTGTTTTTCATCACCGAAGGATGCCACCTCATTTTCTGAGGGACTGATTCATAGCTGTGGAAATCCAGTGTGTGCAGTTCATGTTTCTACCTCTAGATGGGGCTGCAAGCACGAAGTTGGCAGTTCGTTGGTGATATATTATGACGACGATGATGATGGTTATATGTTTTATTTTTACTTTGCAAATCATGGTGAATATTGCTTCGATGAGTTCATAGTGATGTCATCAGACTTATTTTGCTTTCAAAACCAAGATTTTTTTTTATTTATTTTTAAATAGAAAATTGTCAAAACTGGAGACGTTGAGAGGGGTTTGAAAATTGGGGTCTTTTGCCAGCCAGTTGGGCTCTATTTAATTGTTGTGAAAGATTTAGTTAATAAAATTACAGAGCAAAACACACTGAAAATTATTACCAAAGAAAAGTAGCCTACCAAGTCTAATCATGAA
>JAPZDV010000020.1:6325853-6344243 GCA_029814665.1 Acanthurus lineatus
GGGAATACATTACAGATTACATTTTAGGACATGTAATCAGTAATCTGTAGGGGAATACATTTTAAAAGTAACCCTCCAAACACTGGTATTACCTATAAGAGAAATAATAAGAAAAGGAAATGCAAGGTTTGAATTTAGAATTGTGGATTTCTGAGATGGTCATGGCACCTGAGCTTCAAGTTAGACAAGCAGGACCGCTGCGAGAGGAGAGGCTGAGATAAGGGCCATTAGCTCAGCTTGGACTGCTCCTGGCTAATATGTGGTCACAGGAAAATGACATGGATGAAATATGACCCTTGCTGGCCAAGCAGCAGAATATCAGAGACTGTTGTGCCCGCATCTTTACAGAGACGTGTCTGCACCACAACCACCCCCAGCTAAGTTGCTGCACTAAACAGGCTGACTGTATTGTAAAATGACAAAGTGCAAGACTCTAGTAGGAAGAAAGGAGGTAAACTCTGTGCATAACATCAGTTATGCCTGGTACTTGAACAAGTTAAGATTGATGGACAGGGTTTCTAGGGTGACAAACTTTTAATTTAAGATGTGAACTCTTTTATCATCACTATGTTGTTGCTGCTTTGCATATAACCCTAAATAACTCAAAAACTCAAAAAGCATCAAAAATTACTTCCTGAATGCATACATAGATTTTTATATAAGTAACAGTATACAGTATATCACTTTATTATTACTTTTCATCCTATTGTAATGGACTGCATTGTATGGAAAACTGCAAACTTTCAATTTATCGTGCAACCATGACTTGCACAAGGATGGACAATATATCTTGACACATCTGTTTGTGGTTCACTCACAGAAACACGTAAGAGAACTGAAATATTACATTATCTACCTTTTTTTTATATAAAGAGCTTTATTATTCTGATAAATACCTGTTATGTGTCCATTGTGCTCCTTCAGCTCATGGGTCTTAACCCACTGATTGCCACTCTTCTTGTAGATATGGACTTCATGGTTATTAGGACTGATGGCAATTTCTGAGGGGTACAAAAACAAAAGAGCAGACTTAAAGAGTGAAGTAAAGATAACAAACAAGCTTGACCAGTTTGTGGTATCTGCCAAATACCAAGCTAAACTATGCATCGTAACATTTTACACATCTCAAGAGCAAATAAAAGAACAGTATGATTTAAAGGATAAAATAGCACTCCTGGTCACTTTAATGTTGATTATTATAGTCATTTCATTTCAGAATTCATTGTCTGCAACTAATAATTTCATGTGCAGGTTGATAATGGTGCTCAAGGAAAGAAGGGAGTATTGGAGCCTACGTGTCCTATCGCGGTTCCACGCGTGGCAGGTGATGGGCTCCAAGAGAAACTGATGAAGGGACATCTTGTCTGGGTGTGGTCCTTAAGTGGAACTCTGCGAAGTCACACAGCGAAACTTAGTTAAACAAAACTGGCTACAAACAAGTCCTGAGTAAGCAGCTGAATTGAACTTAGACTCTGTCGGCAAAAAAAACTCCCACGACATTTCATATACAAGTATGTTTAAAATTACTTCCCATATGAGAAAAAACAGTTGACTGTTCACATAATTACAAGGATATTGAAATTCCATTTGTTAGCTAACCGTGTTAGCTTGGATAAACCAGCTAATCCCAACAGTTTAACTGCTGAAGGACCAATTTCAACATTAGCATGGATCATATTATCAACCTAACGTTAGCAACATACTTTCGCCAATGTCTTTACAACCGTATAATAACGGCACGTTAATCGCGTTTATAAAATAGGGTTAGCTTCATGTGCTAATAACACGACTAGATTAACATAGCTAGTTGTCTCACTCGGTTACTTGTTAACACTAGCATGATGTTTTTACGTTACTGGCATTCAACGGTAAATCAAATAGCTAAGCTAACGCTAACTGGTCAGCGGTGTTGAATAGGCCCAGAAGACAGGTTGATTATTTTAAGAAATAAAAAAGACGTGTTGCTATCCACGCCATTACCATAAGGCCTCCCTTTTCGATACCAAACCCCGGTTTTTCCTTGTAGGAGATGCCTTTACTCCCGACGATAGCTAACGTTACAGTACATTCCGCTAGCCCTAATGCTAACTTACCTCGTCAGTCCGGTTCTTCGAGTGTGCACTCTCTTTAGCCGGCAAACTAAGTTACGCTAGCGGGGAAAGGTTGGATCAGGAATGGACCTGAATTCGCGGACTCTGGTCAGTCGACACGAATTCGTCCAGGAATGTTGAGGGTATGTCAAGACGGGCAGTTGGATACGACCGGGAGCATCCGGTAGCTAACTAAGCAGCAAACCCCGTGGATGCCTGGCTGACAGCTAGCTTAGCCTCATCACGCTAGCTGTTACATTCAACTGAAAATCCTCGTTCGGATCGAGGTCTCACACACTAACTACGATGAGCAGGAAAGAGCTCCTCTAGTGGCTAAAATAAATCAATCCAACCCAACCGGTTACAAAACACCACCATCTAGTGAATGGCTTGGCCAAAACTGCCATAAAACAGCAGGGCAGTCATGTATGAGCTTAGATAAGGGATAGACGTCATTCCTATCCAAGGCTGCATTAATAACCTGGTGCGAGGACAACTGCCATAAATTTGGGCTTGTTTTATTAGACTGACCGAGCTTGAGTCTCTGTCTCTGTCACTGTCCTTGTGTCAATTTCTAGTTTATTTATACAATCTGTAATTATTTATCAAATATTTATTAATTTAAGTATTGCCAACAATGCACAGAAGGTGGGAGCAACGGGAGGCAAATAGAGGCCATAATAATAGAGGCAATAGAGGCAAGGTTAGTGTTGTTCAGAAGACATGTAATGTTGGTGATCAGAGTCAGTCTATAACGATAGTGTTGGTAATGGTAATATATTGGAAAGCAAAGAAGTATTATTAACTCAAGTGCATTTAACATTGCTAAGACACTCATAACTCCACTCTATTAGTGGCAAATTGGTAAACCTTTAAAATCCAAAGAAGTAAATAAAAATCGGGTGCCTCAAAATTAGATGCAACAATCCAAGCCATTAAAACCGCAATATAGCTAAGGAAGATGGTGAAACTTTATTAAAATAAATAAATAATAATAATAAAAACTCAAAATCACTTCGTCTCATTTGGAAGATCATCCTTGTATTGACTTATGGGTAATGGGCTCCTGAACCAATCAGAGCAGGTTTCAATTAGTATGCCTCCATTGCACCTGCAGACCCACAGATGAACTGCTGCAGGCTACAAACATCAAAACACACTCAAATCTCACTCTTTTCTGTGATCTAAAAACTTGTCAAATGGAGTCATTTTCAAAAAAGGAGGAGCCGTTTCCTACGCCTCCACCGTACTTCTTACCAGGTAAATTACTCTGTCAACCTGCTTTTGTTTAAGGGCCAGTTTTCTCAGTGAAATGTCACTTGTATATACTTGTTTTTTCAGATGAAAATAAAACAGGGCAAGATGTGAGAATCTACCATATTCACTCACCCTTCAGTCCTCTACCGCCTCCTCCGTCCTTCTCCTTTTCTCCTGGGATTGGCTGCTCCACCCAAGTTCAATCACCTGTACAAGGTTCATGCTTACTTAATGTCTACCTCCATTTTGGAAATTAAGTCTAGGACAGAATGCCACATTTCCTTTGTTTAAAATTGAGCCATATTCTTTTTTAGACTTAAGTGTTGATATTTTGTTTGTTATTTTGTTGTAATTTGGAAACTGTTGACTTCACATTTGTCTGTACATTAATAGGTTTGTATTATCCAAAACCAAATCAAATGTGTAACTCGGGAGTCTTAAGTGGAATTGAGCTGTCTTATATATGCTGATTTAATTCTATTGATTGTTTTTTGGTCTTTATTTGGACTGAGATTACTTGCTACATTTTAAAATAATATAATTCATAAACACATTTAACATACCTCTTAATTTTGTACATTTTTTTTCTTAATAAATTATAACACTTTGTAAAACACTTTGCTAGTCCAGCCTCTTAAACAGTGCTGCTCAGATAACACAAGGACTTAAAAGTGGTAGCTTGTTAGTTGTAGAAGAGGAAATGTTACTTTTTGAAAATGAGCATTTCATGTCATCATCTCATGTATGTTCTCTAGCGGCTGCTCTCACTCCGTCTACTCCCAGGCCAAAGTTTGTGAGCTATGAAATGGCGCTCTATCGCTCTCCAGCTCTGACAACATGCCCGTCTTGTCAGACTCAGGTCACCACACAAGTCACGTACCAAGTCGGTGCTCACACATGGCTCATTTGTCTTGTGTTTGTGTTATGCGGGTGAGGAGAGACTCATTCAGAAAGCTTAATCCGGTTGATCTAATCATCCAGCATCAGTAACACAGACACAGTATTCAAAAGGCAAAAACTGATGCATTATTTCTGTCTCCCAGGTTGCTGCTTGGATGCTGCCTGATTCCGTTCTTCGTTAACTATTTCAAGGACGCGTATCACATTTGTCCTCGCTGTCATCGGGTCCTCCACATACACAGGAAGACATGCTGTGAATGAAAACACGCATGCTTATGCCAACAGTTTGTGTTTTTTCACCATAGCAGAAGTTCAAACTGATTACTGCAGTAAAATGTCTGTCTGAGCGTCTGTCAGGATTTATAGATGTATATGTTTAGATGCATTGTACATAGAAAGAGCCTGTTATTTCCTGTCATGTGAAATTAATATTTTATTATTATATTTTATTTTTTTTGTACAAACATATCCAATAAATGTTTTCTTTAAGAATAGTTCTTTTACGTTTTCTGTTTAAAGGAGAGGAGTACACACCAGAAACAAATGCTAAGACATGAGTAAATTGTGTGTATTTTGCTCCTAACAAATGCTGAAAACAGAGTAGCATTTAAGCATTTAACCAATAAAGAAAAAACAAAGTAAGATTTAATTTCTGGTATTTTCCATCTGCTGTTGAAGACCATGAGTCCTATTGGGTGGAAAAGTGAATAAGAGGCCCTTGACTTATGTATTTATTAATCTGTTAATCCACTCTTTCCATGTCAAGAATAAAGTTTATGCTTAATTAGACTTGGGTTTCCCCAGATTTCACCATAGGCACAGATTCTGATTCCCTTTTTGTTTTCTCTCTAGTCACAAACGCAGCTCGTTTGGATTAAGCCTGCATGTGCACACACCCTGTGTGTAGTAAACGTGCCCTCACTGATGACACTAGAGGATTAGAAGTGTGGGTTTATTTTAGATCTTAAGTCTTAGAGTAATGAGTATTTGAGTTGCCACAAAACCTTTTATTCTCCTCCTCTGAGCTCAAACACGCCCATTTGGCGTGACATGACACACCCCCAGGTTTAAGACGTTGTCAGGATGTCTGCAGGGAAGATCAGCACTGCTGGATCCCAGCAACACACAGCAGCGACACACTGCTGACCCGTGCATGGCCGAGGATGCATCAGTGCATCTCTTCAGAAAATCATTTTCCTCCTTAGTGCCCTCTACTTCTTTCTTCCAGCATTTCAAACGAAAATCTGAGCTTCTCTCCTATTTGATCCTGTGCGTTGCCAAAATGCCATTCATCCCACCTGTGTCAATTGCACGCTCTGTGTCAGGACTGACTGGGAAGGAGAGACCTATCAACAGCACCTCATCTATAACTACAGTGAGCAAGACGAAGGTCCAGAGAGACGACAAAGCGAGCTCAGTGAAGGAGCGACTAGCTTTGAACCTCAAGCAGCTGGGGAAGAAAAGTCAACCCAGGAATCATTTGCCATGTGGCAAAGGTGTATCAGGTACAGATCTGCACGCAAAGAGACGGGACAGGTTGTTGCCTTCGTCACAAACAGACAGCTTCCCTGTCTCCAGCTCAGGTGAGTCTTTGTCTAAGTCGGAGCAGCGCAGACATGTGAGCCAGAGCTCCTTAAAGAGTGAACCAGAGGTGAGGACGAGGACCAGGCATCAGGAGGAGGCCCGTTTCACACTGACTCTAACACCTGAAGCTGTTCTGCTGCTGCAGCGTAGGAACAGTGAGAGACATCAACATTCAGCATCCAGGAATGCAGGAAGCGGAGGCGGTGTTTCTGGAAGCGCCTCAGAATCCAGACGCAGGAGGGAAAAGGTCTCCAAAAGGCATCAAGCAGAAACACAGAGACACAGCAGTACAAACAGCAGAGTTCCTGCTAAAAACATCACTGATGCTGAACTGAAAGACATAAGTTCAATAGTGAAGATCTCACTTCTGAACGAGCAACACAAATATGATGATGTGGAGTATGAGGATGAGGAGGACTATGGTATAGATGAGCGTGTGGTGTTGAAATGTACAGAGTGGCTTCGTGGGTTGGAAAGCTCACCAGTGACAGTAGGAAACAGCCTGAATAAGAGTGCAAGTGGTGTGAAAACTTTCTAAAGGTGAAATTAGAAGTCCTGCTTAACTGATGTCTCATGATCTGACCTGAGAATGAGTTTCTGTGTCTGTCTGTGTCTGTGTTGCCTAGCAGCTAATTGAAAACGTGCTTTAGTTACTAGTTCTCTGTGTTTCTCTTGTTTATGTTTCTAGTATCAGTGAGCCAACTGCACTCTCTTACTGGGCCCAGCCCTGCTTAGATATTCATCCACCGTGACAGCATTTAAGTTTTCAGGAAAATTCTTTTTCTGCTGCTTTTTGATCCATCTTCTTCTACAAGATAGAGAGGAAGGTTAGCATCAGAATTCTTTTGTTTTTTTGTGGAAGTCTGTTTGAGTTATTCCACCCAAAAGTTGTAACGTGAACAATGCACTGCAGGTTAAAGGATTTTTTTATTTTCTAACCGGGTGGAATGAATGAGTGTTCTAGCACAAAAACATGTAAAACCACATGCTAATAAGATTCTTTTGAAGTGACCTTTAGATTTTGTTTTTATTTTAATGAATGCTCACTGTGTACAGGAGGAAAAGTTGCTGACATGTTATGCACTTGGAAATATGAAGATTTGTCACCAAGTCGTGTGAGATGAAGGTTCAGGCTCAGATACAGAGCAGCACACCTGCAGCTGGCAAATCAACTTATTCAGGGTTTCCACAGAGGGATGGAAACATGGCATCGTCTTTCTAAGCCCTGGTAAATCCATTTCCCTAATGTTTAACTTAACAGGCAATACCTATATAAAAACAAAGATAAGAACAAAAAGTTAATTATTATATTTTATTGTAGTAATTTTAAAAGATAGTAACTGTTGATCTCTTCAACCCCAATCTCCTCTCTTTCTCTGGGTTGGTAATTTTAGACCCTGCTGAGCAGCCAACATTCTTCAAACTCAAAAAACATAACTTGCATTTAGGTTTCAGTAGGAATCCTCAAGTTCCCAAAGATTCTATACACTATATGCTGAATTTTTGGTAAAATGTGTATAAAATGATGAAGATATGCCAATATTTCAATTGAACACAGTGTTGGAGCCAATAAATTCACAAATTTGAATACTTTATTCAGTGTAAACATCATAATGCTTCAGTAAATAGCTGGTATAAGACAATGCAAAGAATATGTGATAGTGTCAGAGAGAGGATAACATTTTTTTTTTCTCAACCTTAAGGTCAATAAAATGAAAGTGCTGAAGGTTTGTATGTAAAAGCGTTTTTTTTTTTTAATCATGTGGGACTTACAGCATGTGCTTGACCTCACATCCACACTTGATGTTGATAAGTTATTTTTATCAGTACAATATTTTTATGAAAGTCGCATAAGGTTTGCAACAACAACAAAGGTGTACCACACTAAAAGTAATAATAACAGTTTCTTCACTGGTTCTGCTAGATGTCAAATAAAAATGGAAAAGCTGTATGCATGGACTATTATTGTGCCTTGCTCAATGTAAGAAGCTTTATAAGGACTTGGATGTCCCTCGTGCGCTGACCAAGTGTGCTTAGTGGCAGCTTATCCACCTGGGAGTCAAATGTTACAACACGTGTGTTTGTGTGGGAAAGCGTGAGTGAGCGAGAAAGAGTAGCGGAGCAAGTGGCACCCTGTGAAAGGTTCAACAAAAATTTTGGCGTTAAATAATAATTTAAATAGTTAAATTAAAAAGCTTATTTAACCTTATGCACACATACAGAAGTATGTACTTAATTTTTAAGGCCTGTTAAATAAACAAAATAAAGACATTTTGCATGGTTGATGGATACATAAACGGATGGACGGGGATCATTTCCAGCGGTTGATTCGTCGCAGCTGTACGTAGGCCAGAAACATGCAGATCAATATGATTCCCAGCAGAGCCACATGGTTCTGCCAGAAGCCCCACACAGAATAGTCGAGGTCCATCCACCTCAAATAGAACTCCCCTGGGACACTGTGGCAGAGACAAGAGAAGCTTAATGTGTGTATATGAGTGTGTGTGTGTGTGTGTGAGGGGGGTAACTATGTTTAGTAGAGTGGCTCTGTTATTGCTCAGCACTCACATTGTGCCATTGTTGTCGATTTTCAATCCTTTCAGCTCGTTGATGAATGCAGCCTGAAGGAGATAAAGAGATTGGGCTGACTGACTTCCTCACAACAGATAAAGACAGATTAAATTCAACCCCACTGATCTCATTCTCACAACCACACCCTTCTGTTCTTGCTCAGCCCATTTTCTATTTTCTTACATTCAATCCATATTTGAAGATACTGAACCACTGCAGCCAGGACAGCCAGCTCAGCATGGAATTGAGACTGACGAGGTAACCACCAAAGACCTAACATGGGAGGATGAGGTAGAGAAGGGATGAAACAGTTGAGAAAAACTGTTTACTCTACAATGTCAAGGGTAAACATTATGATCTTATTCATGCATTTTGTGTGTGTGTGTGTGTGTGTGTCTCTATGGTGTCTCACCATCATGAAGACGAAGGGAAGAGCGATAAGGATGTTAGCCATGGCAAATGAAGATACACTCGCTGAGGCGAGGAAAGCCAGACCGACTCCCGCCAGACTGACCAGGGACATGGTCAGGGCGAAACACAGGAAAGACACAAAGGCAGGCTTCAACCCTAAAAAGAGTGGTGGATGCATGAAGAAAAACATTCTCCGTCAAACAAGAACAGGTGATAAATCAAGGATGTTGATTTTAGCAGGTTCCCCTTGGTGGAGTCACACATGGCAGTAAGGTCGAACAGAAAAGAGATGAACAAAAAGTGATTGACAGCAATGGTATAAACTAGGAAGATGGAAAACAATGAAATGTGTCCGTTTCCAATCATCTACATTTTCTCAAAATTGAACCCCCTTGGGACAAAGACAAGCCCACAAAAGAGGAATTTATGTACTGCTTCTTAGCCCCTAAATATGTTCCCTGCTTTCAAACTTTCAGCTGGGAAAAAATTACTGAGGCACTTGTGGGATTTGGAGATCTTATCACATACGTTCGAAAAGACAGCAGATCAGCTACAACCATCATTTCAGGGACATAATTTGAAACAGTAAATGTCCGTATCTCCTTTTTATCTGCATGATACTATATGGTGTTTGTGTGTGTACATGTATATATGAGAATTACCCATCATATAGTAGGCGATGGCTGAAAACACTATGATGGGGACGATGCGGTTGGGAATGAGATCGGCAAAGACTTTGGACAGGAAGTAGACAGACGTACGGTAGTAACCACTGGAATTCTCATGACTATAAAAGACATAAACAAAGACCGTCAACAAACATGAACACATACATAAAAACAATATGGCTTAAAAGTATGGTATTTTAAAGGTTTTACAGTTATCTATAAATGAAAAAACATTAATATTCACATCACACCTTCGAACTGCTGTAATATATATATGCGCAAAGCTGCTGATATTCAAAGTTTTCCATCTGTTACCAGAATTTTAATGAAAAAAACAAAACCAACAATGAACTCATCGTTTTAACAAGTACTGCTTAAAAAGCCAAGTGTACTTTAGCTTAATGGTTTGTACAACAGAAGACATTTTTTTCCATAAACTACTTTAAGCACCAAATGTGTATTTGCAGCTCTAAAAAGAATCCAGCTGTTTGCTTCATAAAAACAGCAAAATAAAAAAGGCAAACAAATTTATTAGGTTTAAAAGCAGCAAAAAACAATACTGTAGAAGAAAACGTAAAAATGTAAAAATGAAACCATTTTAAAGACATTAAATGACAGTTAAAATTAAATTAAAACTCATTTAACATCAAGACACATGGACAACAAATAAACAAAGCCGAGTAACATACAGTCCAGGGTCAGACACTGGTTTTCTGAGTCAGTCAAGTAAAAACGCTGTTGAAGTAATCCAGGCATGATGAGATAAAGGGTTGTAAAAAAGGAATGTGTACGGTCTGTTTTTACGGTTCAGATCTTAGATGGGAAAGAATGGGAACAGATGAAACAGACTTATTACACTCACAAAACCTTAAACTAGCATTAGAAAGAGAAATGTAATCCACTGAAATCTATGTAAGCATTGCACATCTTTGTAGGCACCTTATGCATACATCTGCACTTCAGCTCACACGTACGCAAGTTTAATCTTTCACTCACATGAAGATCGCCCTCTCATTGATAAAGAGTTCAACAGCAGAGAGATTCCCAAACACCATGTTGATGATAAGGAAGAAGAACGCTCCACTCCTGTAAACAGGAGAAAGACAGTTAAAAGATTATCAATTTATCTGAACTTAAGCAGAAAAACCCTGACCTTGGTTTTATCCCAGTAAAGGTGTGAGTTCAACAGTTTGGACACTTTGACATCTTGACTTCTTATCTTTACTTCTACTATATTTTAAACTGATTTCGACCATCACGCTCCAGTTGCATTTGCACACTTGGCTTTTTTAAATAGTAAAACTTGTTTTTGATATTTCTGTCATTGATTGCTTGCAGTTCCCCTTATTATTCTTTCGTTTTTTTCTTAAATGCAGATATTCACATTTATGTCTCAACACATACAATAATATTATGCAATCTTTCAAAGCAATACAGAAAAGCCTGTGATGTAGCTCTGTTATAATTGAAGAACTTGAAGAAAAGTGACAAGTTTACTGTAGAGAGTGTGTGCAGAGGTGACAATAAAGCAGAATTAAATGAGCTGTTAGCTGCAGGTTATGTGTGATGTACCTGTTCTGTATAGCCTCTGGCTGCGTTAAGGGTATTTGATAATAAATGAGTCCCACCAGAATTGCAAAAAAGATGTTGAGAGCCATCTGGGCATAAGAGGTCTGAGGGTTTCTCAGAATGTTCAGCACTGTCCTGCCACACACCACACGCATCTGTCTCACACACACACAGACACAGACACACACACACACACACACACACATATACAGAGGGAGAGCTTTTTTTATGGGAATAATAACAGTTATAAACAGGGTTCATTCACCGGGCAGCCAGGCAAAATGTCTGCAGCTGGCTGGAACAGTCATAAATATCTGGGATGTTACATCATAAACTCATTTCAGCTTTGGTTAATTAAAAACTTAAGGCAACTGAGGGTTTGATTCCCTCAAAGGAAGAATTATTTATAATGGTTTTTAATGTAAGAAACATGTTTTGTCAATTTATTCCAATGAGTTTCTGGACTTTCAAGTTAGCTGACCTGATAGAAGAAAGAGGTAGCGTAGGTGGCCGCCTTGTATGGACCTTTGGCCCCCTCAACAGTGCTCTGGAGCACATGGTCCAACTCCTCAAGGACACTCTGGCACAAATCGGACTGGCGATACATGGTTGCCAACACATTTTCATTCTCAGCTGTGGAAAGAGAGGTCATTGTTCTTCAACATGATCTGGACCCATGCAAATGTTGTACGTGAGCATAAAAGTTTCTTTTTTTCACTAACATTTTTCAAGTCACATAACATTTGATAATTTGAAGGAAAAATCAGTGTTATTATATTTTTGCCTTTTTTTGGTTTGTTTTTTATTTATTATTTTTTATCAGTTCAGTGTCGGTTTCCAAAAGAGTTACTTTCTATTGTTCAAAAATGTTCAAGTTTTTAATTAGTTTTAGATTCATTTTTTCATTGTGCTATAGGGTATTTCCCAGGGTTAAGTTTAATGAGTTTAACTCAGACTGTCCACTAAGAATATGTACCCACAACTCCTCATGCTTGTTCAGCTAACTTTGACAAAAATGACAAAAACTAAAACTAAAGACATTTCAAGAACATTTTTAGTTTATTGGGTTCCTTCTTAAATTCTGGTTGTCGAGTTTTCTTTTCCATTTAAGACTCTATTTTTTTTTTTTTTACATATATACTTGTGAAAAAAAAAGGTGCCTCAGCTAAAATGAAACTAAATCTGGTTGAGGGAGAAGTTTGACATTTTGAGAAAATGTCATGTGCTTTTAAAGTTTCTTGTAGAACACAGTGACATCAAGTCAGCATTGTCAGTATCATGCCAGACTATGACTAAGGAAAGTCACTGGTGCCAAAGGATTGGTCTTCAAGGACAAGTTGTGACATAACAACCCACCTTCCGGGTGCTATGCTAGGCTTAGCTAATTGTTACTAAAAGGTGTCCTGGAGTTTTTTTTTAGTCAAATGTTCTTCATTATCTTTATTTCATAAGATTGGTTCTGTAATAGATACGCTTTTACACTTTTTAAAATTATGGTTGTCAAAATGTTGTTCAAATAAGGGCGAAATGGAACCCAGATGTCTTAACTTTCCTAACAGTTTTAGTCAAATTTGACTTACATACCTATATTTTTACCCAGATATCATCAGAAACCATACAAAAGCCTATGCTGGATATTTTATTTCTAAAATGCATGTTTTCTTGTGAAGATGTACCTGCATTATTGAGTGTCTCCAGTGTTGATTTTGTCTCTCCATTTGTGACATCCAAAAAGAAATCAGCAGGGTTGTCGTATGGCTGAATTTGGTAGCCTGTACAAAAACACACAGACATACACACATGCAAATCATTCATAATTAAAGCAAATGGAGAATCATAATTTCACCCTCTGGAGCCAATAAAAGAAGCAATTTTGGACATGGTAATTGAGAATTCCTGGTGGTAGTAGAAGTAATAAATACATTTTTGTTTCATATTTTATATGGCAAAACAATATTTTTATTTTATTATTATTTTATAACACATGTTCTGTCATAATAAACATATACACACCAAGGTTTGTGAAGTACGGCAGTGCTTGGTCTGCTTCTCCTGCATATACCACCTCCCCTTTATGCATCAGAGTCAGATGATCAAACTGTTTGAAGATGGAGTAGCGTGGCTGGTGGATGGAAAGGATCACAGTCTTTCCTTTTCTGGACAGCCTGGACACACGCAACACACATTTTGTTAGAATCCATGTTGTTACAGAAACCAGAAGGGCACAAGAAGATGATGAAGATGCTACTGATTTATGTGGCATCAATAACAGCTGTTCTGATCTAAGCTAATGTTATTCGAAGTGACAGTGAACACTGTTTCGACCCTGTTTGATCTTCAGCAGCATTTATGCTTAACTTATCAGTTATGTCCTATTCTGAGTGTGTGTAACCTAATGTGTGCTTAAGTAATTTTTTTGTGTACTTTTGCAGTAAACTGATGATACAGTTCGCAGTGTTAGAATCCAGTCCGGTGGTCGGTTCATCCAGAAACAGCAGAGAGGGAGAGGTGATGAGCTCCATCCCAATGCTGCATCTCTTCCTTTCGCCTCCAGATACACCGCGCAGAAACTCAGTCCCTATCTGCACACACAAACATAAATACACACACACACACACACACAGACACACATTTTAGAAAATGCTGATGCTAAGCAAATAATAAGGCAAAAAATATCAAATAGTGCTGGTAATGGTGATGAAGAACTTTGGGCAAGTTAAACTCAGTATTGTTTGCTTTTACATAAAACACTTTTGACTTAAGTAGTAGACTTTGCTACACTTGAAATACAAGAAATTATTAAGGAGGACCAATATATTTGTGTTTGTAAAGTAAGACATTGGACAGAAACAGAGCCATTCACAATTCATCAATAAAAAGGAAAAAGAGTGACATGATTTTTATTATTTAAATTAACTTGTCAAAATTTGCTCAAGCCTCTGCTTCTGCTTTTATCTCAGTACGATATTAATAAAGTTCTCTTTCTTTTTCCAATACAGCTGTATAGTAAGTCTTCTGCAGCTATTAGTTTATGTGTGTAGCACTGTACCTTAGTGTCTGCACAGTCTGTCAAGCCCAATTCTTCTATGATGGCTTCTACCCTGCTTTTTTTTTCAGAGGATGAGTGATTCTGAGGGTTGAGACGCAGGTTGGCACTGAACAGAAGATTCTCCCTTACAGTCAGAGTTCCCATTAGGACATCATCCTGGAAGCAAATAGGTGAAGTTTAGTATGTAGTTAATAGTATAATGCTTCAAAAGTATGCATGTGTATGTTTGTATTTGTGTACCTGAACCACATAGGCAGAGCTGAGTCTGAGTTCAGATGTGACAACTTCGCCATCAACCATGACTTGTCCTTGCCGCAGTCCAGCAGGGTGTTTTCTACCTGCGATTACATCCAGGAGTCTGACAGAACAAGAAGGAAACTATTATTCACATGGTTGGGGTTGGTCGTGTGTGAGATATTGCATGTGTGTTTACATGTACATGAACGAGTTTCTTACGATGTTTTACCACTTCCAGTGGCACCCATGATCGCATTCATCCCAGGTTTCATGATACCACTGCAATAACCAATCAGAAAACCATGTTAATTTATATATAGAAAACACTGTGAAATAATGAATCAATCTGGAAGTAACTTTTCCAGTCATCAAGATATACTGTAGCCTTCAAAACCATAGACAAATGTTAACAATATCAGCTGCAACATTTTCATGTCTATTCTTCAGAGACTTACATGTACAACTCATGCTATCGAAAAAAAATATTGAAATATAATCAAAAATAATCCCTTGTATTTGCTCAACTATTACCTGACAGTATTTTATGTTGAAACCATTACTGCTTGATTTTTTTAAATTTTCCCCAAGCATTTCCATTACATGTATGGTGATCCAGAATTGGATAATCTTTCTCTAGTCATGTATCTTAACATTGTCCTGGGTCACTACACTGAGTGAATGTCAAATTTTGACAAATACTGTAAGTATATATGGTAGTATTGAAAAGAGAGCACTAAAACTGAAATGCCTTCTGAATGTCTTTCATGCGTTGATAATTTGATTAACTCTCTCTATGCTGCTTGATGTCTGGCCAAAGTAGCCGAAAGCTCTGATGACAATACCATGGAAACATGCTGGTAATTAAAAAACAGCCCCCTTTTGGCCTAATATCCTAATGATGATCGAACAATGCATTATCCATAAAACATACATACCTCACATCTTTGAGGATGTATTTTTCAGGCCCAATCTTGAAGCAGAACTTCTTCTCCTGAACAACATAATTCAGGTTGCTGAAAGTGACAACTGGTCCTCGTTCCTGGAAAAAGTCCTCATCGCTGTACACACTCTGCTTCTTTAAAGACATCTTCAAAAGCAGCAGAGTTACCAGCAGACAGAGAAAAGGAGTCGGTAAACAGGTATCAAACTGAAGGAGAGGTACACTCCAACGCAGAGACCTGTGCAATATGACGGGGAGAGACAGAGAGACAGGTGAGAGAGCATGTAATCAGTATGTTTCTGATATAAACTCATGATCTTTGGACTCCGTTAATCCTCAGCTTATAGAATTGTGACTGCTTTTTCAAAGATAGTGTGCCTAACCCTTACCCTTCGAAGTTGCAAATAAAGCAGTAACTACAACCATGAAGCACTATAAGCTTTACTTTATGATAACAGTTAAATGATAATATATGACAATATAGCCTAAATATAGAGTACACTACTGCTTGTCTTGCAGTATACTTGATGTTATCTTTCCATCCATCTATCCATAGTTATACTATCCATAGTTATACACGGTTATGGTAAGGGACTTGTTCTTAACAGATTGTAGATTTTATAGGCAGACAAGCACATTTTCATACTCATGGGCAACTTCGACAAATATGGGAAAATGACTGCTGTCATACCATTACTGTGACGACCACTACTGTTTGGGGGAGGTCTATCCACTTTTGAATCTCGTTAAGGAGATTCGTTTTCAATCAGAAGACTACACCTTCTAACAAGTCTTGAATCAGTAATTTTAACGTAAGAACAATATTTATGTAATCCTATCAGAAAATCATACTCATGAGGGAGTATTATTGCGTCAGCAAGTAGAAAACAGTCTCTGCGAGGGGAAAAGCATCCTCGTGAGAGTGTTTCAGCTGCATGATTATTGAGGTTTGTCAAGGAAAAAAGTGACAAGATCTCACATGTAGTATGTCAGGTTAAAGGTCATTCAAAAGGTGATAGGTCATGAGGTCAGAGTTTGTACACACCCAACTGATAACCATTTCTCTAGTGCCTGATATTGTCTTGATGACACACCAAAGGGTCCTCACGAAACATTGGTCCACTTGAAAAGTTACATTATTAATCATTCAATGGCTTTTCTGTAACAACCTTAATAGGCCTCATGACCAGTTACTGAATATTTTTAACAACTGTACGATAGTTAAGTGTTTGATATCGATATAATAACGACAACAGTGTCAGGCCAAAGGTAAACACCAGAGTAAACCAAATTGCCCAGAAAACGTATGGCTTAAATTCTACGATGCGGCTGCCCCCTGCCGAAGAAGATGCTGCATGACTGTGCAGCAGGTTCCCTTGGGTCGTGTCGACATGGTAACCAAGGACCCACGATTATCTCGCGAGAGAAATAACGTCTAGATTTTGATCTTTTCCTAACCCTACCAGTATTTTGCCCCTTACACTGACCACATCCCAACCACAGTGTTTTCACATTCTGAAACAAAACTAGTTTTAATAAAGTGCACAATAAATTGTCAAGGCGTAGAAATCTCGCGAGAAATTGGCAATTTTGTTGTTGAACATTGAACGGCACTGATATTGACCAATCATCTGGGTGGGATAATTTTCCCTTTTCTCATATTGTCCAATCAGGCTTCGTGTTCGACACTGGGAACCACCTAAAAATTACTGTAACCAATCGCTGTCATCATGTCGGGAAACGGGCGTGGTTTATTCAAGAAATTCTTAGGTGTTGTCATCACGTTCCTTAGTTTGGTGTATCTTACATTGGGTGTATAGGCGGATTTCAAAATAGTTACAATGCGTGTCCTGAACAGGAGTTGTTTATCTTCTTTTTTAACATAATTAAGGATTGTGTGACGGACCTTTCATATATAACTCAGGAGCAGGACAGTTAAGTACCTCCGGAAACCAAAAAAACCAAAATACTTCAAACGAAGTCGAGCTAATAGGCTAACGTTACTAGCTAACGCCTAAGTTAGCTATGGAGGAGAGGAAGGAGGAGGGAGAAGCGGAGATCCAAGAGCACGGCCCCGAACACTGGTTTTCGAAGTGGGAAAGGCAGTGCTTAGCAGAGGCCGAACAGGGCGATCCAAATGAGGAGGAGACGGAACAAAGCCAACAGAAATTGTGGCACCTCTTTCAGAATTCCGCTACTGCGGTAGCACAGCTTTACAAAGGTTTGTAGCCAAGATATCTGAGTTATGGTTGGGTGGCTAACTGTGAGAGCTAACACTAATAAATGCTACCCAGCTAGGTAGCTTAACGTTGGGCGGAGAGAGACACAAAGGGCACTGGCAAGGCTAATAGTCTTGGCCATACGAAGCTATTTCCCAATTGCGTTTGGGGGCTTTTGTTTCCATGGTATTGTTTGGTGTTAAAATGTTTTTTTGTTTTTTTTTCAAAATGTTGTATCAGCTCGATGATTCCCTCGTTCTTTTCTCGATGTCGGAACCCTGTGCAGTTGCTAGCTAACGTGAACCCGCTAGTGACGCTAACAGCTGGTCACAGTGTCAGAATGTGGGACAACAGGGCTGAATCTGGCTCACATTGGTTTGAGTTATTTGAGGACCTCCAGGGCGAAAGGAATTGATAATGGCCGAGCTTCGATGGCTTTTCAAACGCCCGTTTACATATCAGCTTATGTTTTCAATGCAACCATCCCCTTTTATTCTTCCCGTATAGGCATAACATGACTCACTAAAATGTTTTTTTTCTGCCGTCAACAGTTACCCAGCTCGTCAAAATGGCGATACACAGGGAGGAGTTAACCGACTGCAAAAAATCGTTTGTTTAAGGTCAAAATCAGTCATAATTAATTTTTGCTATTGCGATGCTGCCTTTAATAAGTAACGGCACAAGGACGTTTTACTCCGACAAGCAAGTCATGGGATGTTTGATGATGTCTACACTGTTCTAAATATCTATAACAAAATGGCGACAGGAGTAAAAGTTAAGAATTATACATGTTTTTTGTGCAAATCTCCTTCTGTCCTGCTATGTTATTTTAACACTTCACTTAAATTGTGTTGCTTGTGAATAAGAGCTTCTGCTATGAGCACTAAAAAATGAG